>MCJB01000714.1:0-65497 GCA_002018475.1 Nicotiana obtusifolia | reverse complement strand
CCCCCCCCCTCCAATGTTCGAATGCAAAGAATGCGAATTGGAATACTAGAAGTTTTGCTTCTTTGAAGGTTCCACTAGTGAATGATTGGATAATCTTTGGTCTAATAGCAAGCTTCGTTTCTCGTTAGGAACTTTGATACCGAACCAAAGATTATCTAACCACCCCCAGTGGCTTGTAGTGAAGGGGTACTCGTGAATGGTCGGATAGCTTTTGGTTCGATTGCAAGTTTTGTTTCCCATTAGGAACTTTGCTATCGAGCCAAAGACTATCTAACCATCCCTAGTGGTTTGTTGTTTCCATGCCTTTTCATTTAAAGGTATTATTTTTGCTGATAGCGTTTCCATCCTAATATGCTTTATGTTGCTACCTCATTAAAAACCTTACCAGAAAAATCCAATTGGGACAAAAACTGGACGAAGGAAAAAAGAATGCAGCACATACTTTCAGTATAAGCGGTGCTCATTAGCTATAGTACCTTGTGAGGTGTGCCACATTCCAGTTGCTCGGCCATCCCAAGTCGGACCCATCTTTTTTAAGTTGAGATCTTGGGTGTTTTGAGTCACTTTTCTTAAAACCAAGTCTCCCTTTGAAATAACGGAGATTGGCTCTTCGATTATAGTATCTTTCAATTCTTTGTTTCTGGGCACCATCCTTATGTGCGTCAAATTCCTGCGTTCATCAAGCAGCTCTAATTTGACTAGTAATGCTTCGTTGTTTGTTTCTTCGTCTGTCCGGAAGTATCTCATGGTAGGTTCTCCCACCTCCACCGGGATCAAGGTCTCTGCTCCTTATATAAGAGAAAGGTGTCTCTCTCGTGCTTGACTTGGCCATTGTCCGGTATGCCCATAGCACTCCTGGTAACTCTTCGGGCCATTTGTCTTTGGCGGCTTCCAATCTCTTTTTGAGATTTTGAATAATCACTTTGTTTGTCAATTCTGCTTGGCCATTGGCGCTCGGATGGTATGGTGAAGATGTGATCCTTTTGATTTTCAAATCCTCAAGGAATTTTTTGACCTTTGCGCCTATGAACTATGGCCCGTTGTCGCAGGCTATCTACTTTGGTATTCTGAACCTGTAAATTATGTTCTCCTACAGGAAATTGACCACTTCACACTCGCCAATTTTTTGGTAAAGACCTGCTTCAACCCACTTCGAGAATAGTTAGTTAAAATCAAAAGAAACCTTACCTTACCAGGAACCGGTGGCAGTGGACAAACTATGTCCATCCCCATTTCATGAATGGCCATGGCAATAATACCAAATGCAATAGTTTTGCCGGTGGGTGTACTAACGGCATATGGTGTTGACACTTGTTGCATTTCTAAATGAACACCTTAGTGTCTTGTTCCATCCGGAGCCAGTAGTAACCTGCACTAACTAATTTTAACACTAACGAGTCCGTACCTGAATGATTTCCACAAAGTCCTTGGTGAACTTCTCTCATCATGTAATTGGCTTCAAAGGCTCCTAAGCCTCGGGCCAGCGGGGCTTGAAACAACTTTCTGTACAACTAGCTTCCCAGAAGCTGTAACGAACTGCTTTAGTGCGGAGTGTCCGGGATGCCTTCGGATCTTCGGGCAGTTTACCGTGCTCAAGATAGTTGATGATTTCATTTCTCTAGTCCCAAAACAAATTGGTCACATTTACTTCATAATAATTGTCCACATCCAATTCCGACTTCATGAGCGGTACGACCGTATCAAAATCTGATCCCTTTATTTCCATGGACGATCACAGATTGGCCAGAGCATCTACTTTTGCATTTTCTTCCCTCGAGATGTGGGTGACCATTCCCTGAACCGTGAAAGCAGAGACTGAACTTTCACCACATACTGTTACATGCGTTCCTCTTTGGTGTCGAAGATCCCGTATACCTGATTTACTATCAATTGGGAATCTCATTTGATTTCAATGACCTCAGAGTCTTGTCCCCGTGCCAGTTCAAGTCCTGCAATCAAAGCCTCATACTCCGCTTCATTGTTAATCTAGAGAACAGTTTTTATGGCTTGCCTCAAGGTTTCTCCAGAGGGCGAAATTAATACTACCCTAAGCCCCGACCCTTTCACGTTGGAAGCTCCGTCCATGAACAAGGTCCAAACTCCTTATGCCGTTTCCTACGCCATCCATGCTTCTTTGTTGGCCAAAGGCAGCAGTCCAAGACTGAAATCGGTCACAAACGGCCAAAACTTATGATTTGATTGTTGTCTTGGGCTTACACTCGATATTAAATTCACTCATTTTGACTGCTCCACTTGGCCAGTCAACCTAACAATTCAGGTTTGTGAAGGACATTCCACAGGGAAAAAGTTATCACCATGGCTATCGGGTGGCGCTGAAATAAGTCCTAAGCTTTCGAGTAGTGACTATGAGAGCTAAGGCCAATTTTTTGAGGTGAGGGTAGCGATTTTCCGCTCCCGTTAAAATTTTGCTAACATAATAGATAGGATATTGCGTACCTTCGTCTTCTCGGATTAGAATGGTACTTACTGATGCCTCCAAGACTGCAAAGTAAATTAGCAATTGGTCACTCTCCTCTAGTTTTGATAGTAACAGAGGACTTGATAAGTACCTTTTCAGGTCCTTCAGGGCCTGTTGGCAGTCCGGAGTCCATTCGAAGTTGTTCTTCTTTTTTAGAAGTAAGAAGAAATGGTGGCATTTTCTGAAAACTGGTAAATGAACCTGCTTGGAGCAGTCAGTCTTCCAGTTAACCTTTGGACTTCCTTCACATTTTTCAGCTAGTCGAGAATGTCCTCGATGGCTTTAATTATAACGGGATTGACTTCGATCCCCCTTTGTGACACCAAGAAACCCAAAACAATTTTGGAGCTGACTCTGAATGCACACTTTTCGGGGTTAAGCTTTATGTTGTACTTCCTTAGGATGTCAAAGGTTTCCTGAAGGTGTTTCAGATGGTCACCTACATTCAAAGATTTAACCAGCATATCATCTATGTAAACTTCCATTATTTCCCCATTTGCTTTTCGATTTTGTTCATGAGCCTCTAATAAGTGGCTCCGGCGTTTTTAAGCCCAAAAGACATCACATTGTAGCAATATATGCCAAAATTCATTATGAATGAAGTCTTTTCCTGATCCTCCGGGTTCATTTTAATTTGGTTGTACCCAGAATAGGTATCGAGGAAACTCATCAACTCATCTACGGCTGTTGCATCAATCGTTTGATCAATGTTTGACAATGGGAACGAGTCTTTTGGGCATGCCTGCTTCAGATCTTTATAATCTATGCACATGCAAAACTTATTAATCCTTTTCGGAAGTACCACTACATTAGCGAGCCAGTCGAGACACTTTACCTCCCGAATTGAACCGATATCAAGCAATCGAGTTACTTCTTCTTTGATAAACATGTTTTTGACCTCAGCAATTGGGCGCTTCTTCTGCCTTACCGGAGGGATGTTGGGGTCCAGGCTTAACTTGTGCACGGTTACCTCTAGCGGAATACCTGTCATATTTGCATACGACCATGCAAGACAATCAACATTAATGTTAAGAAATTCTATAAATCCTGACCTGAGCTGGGGGGTTTAATCCTGTTCCCCAGTGGAACTTCGTCTCTAAGAATTTCTCGAACAATGCGACTTGTTCGAGTTCTTCCACCGTGGATTCGGTTGCGTACGTTTCTTCCGGTACCTGAAAATACCTTGGTACCTAATAGGATTCCGACAGCTCCTCCCCTTTGTCGACTTCGTGTGGTTCGGGAGAGGGTGTCGGTTCTTGTAATTGTTATGCCGCATGTTCCTTCCCTTTACTGCTGGAAATCGGGATCGCATACATCTTCCTTGTGGCCGGTTGATATCCTCTTATTTGTTTAATTCCCTCTAAGTTGGAAATTTCAGGAGTTGATGGTATGTTAATACCACATTTTTCATCTCGTGTAGCCATGGTCTGCCAAGAATAATGTAGTAGCCCGTGTCGTCGTCTACTACTTCAAACAAGGTAGTCTTCATAACCCCTTAAGCTTTTATGGGCAGCAGGATCTCCCCTCCGGTTGTCATGCTTTCTAAATTGAACCCGGCGAGGAGCTTTGTGGATGGGACAACGCTTCCGGTTAACTTGGCTTGCTCCAGTACTCTCCATTGAATTGATATTGGCTGAACTTCCCGGGTCCACCAAATACGTTTAATTTTAAAATCTAAAACATTAAGAGATATTACCAGGGCATCATTGTGCGGTAATAGGAGTCCATCAGCATCCTCCTCTATGAAGGTGATATCGTCCTCGACGACTTCCCGGAGTCTCTTGCTATGAGTCACTGATACCTTTGTCCTTTTAGCTGCTGAAAAGGTTACACCATTAATCTTGTTTCTCCCGAAAATCATGTTGATCGTTAGTCGACGAGGATCTTCTCCTATCTTGGAGGGCTCTTTGTTATCCCGATTGCGACCATAGTTATTTTTAGCCCGGTCTCTTAAGAACTCTCTGAGATGACAGTTTTTCAGCAATGTCTCCACCTCCTCGCGTAGATGTTGGCAATTCTCAGTCCGGTGGCCATAAGTACCATGATACTCATACCATAAATTAGGATCTCTCCAACTGGTATCGGATCTCATCGGCCTCGGGAACTGTGCTTCCTTAATGTTTCTCGTCCCTGATACCAGCTCCACTACGCTAACATTGAAATTATATGCGGACAATCTGGGGTAGGTGGAATCCTAGGAGCCTGATATCTCTTTGTCCTGTAATGACCTGTTATTCTGGCCACGGTCAACTCTCCTGTCAGTAGTGAACCTATTCGCCGACCGAAAATCTCTACCATGTCCTTCAGCCATTTCATAGGTAAAAAAACTGACCCTTAGAAGATTGCCGATCTGTGTCGAAATTATCCTTCGACTTTTCCTTGTTTTTCTATCGATGTTGCTCCTTGGTTGATGCCGGAAAACCTAGCCGGTCATCTTCTATTCTTATCTTTGATTCGTAGCATTGTAGACATCTGCCCATGTAGTTTCCTGGAACTCGAGCTGGCTTTCTTTCAGTTTCTGGGAAGCGTCAGAGCTCCTCGGGTTCAGCCCCTTATTAAATGCCTCAACTATCCATTCATCTAGCACGGCAGGTAGCGACATCCTTTCCTTGTGAAATCTGGTCACGAACTCTCGCAGCAACTCGGACTCTCCTTACACAATTCTGAATATGTCGGCCTTTCTAGCTTGTACCTTCCTGGCCCCGGCATGGGCCTTGATGAAAGAATCCGTGAGTATCTCAAAGGAATCTATTGAGTGCTCGAGTAAAAGCGAATACCATGTGATGGCCCCCTTCGTGAGGGTTTCTTTGAACTTCTTCAGCAGGACTGACTCAATCTTGTGCGGAGTTAAGTCGTTTCCTTTCACCGCCATTGTGTAGGTGGTGATGAGCTCTTGAGGATCCGAAATCCCATCATATTTTAGTGTGTCTGGCATTTTGAACTGCGTCGGGATTAGCTTTAGTGTCGCGCTTGGTTTGAAGGGCAACTGGGTGTATTTCTTTGAGCCCAGTCCCTTCAACACTGGTAGCACGCCCGAAATTTGGTCCATTCGGTGTTTTATTTCCCTCGTAAACTGCATGATCTCGGTTTTGAAAGGATCATTCCCATTGTTGTTACTAGATCCATTGCCGCTCCCCCCTCGTCAAAGCCGACCTCACCCCTCGGGGTGTTGTTATCAACCCTTTGTGCTATTTGATTTGCGGGAGCACCAGGAGGAACTGGACCTCTTCCATTCACGTTTTTGGAAGCGCCTGACAATGCTTGCCTCAACTTTGTCATGACTTGGTCTTGTTACGAGAGATGACCCATAATAGCTTTTTGTTGTTCTCTCAAGATTCTCACTGTTTCCACAATGTGCTCGTCTTCAGCGTTATCAGGAGTTGACTCCTGAATGTGTCGTCGGTATTGCCCGCCATGGACCACGTGACCACGTCCTCCTCGTTGTAGGTGTCACTAATCGAATATTCGTGTTGAGGAGGATTTCCTTGTGCCTTTTGTGTGCAATGTTGACAATTTTATCTTCCATCTTTTACGATATTTTCTAAGAAACAAATAATCAAACAGATTAGTAATAGATGCAAGGATCAACTCAATTACGCAATTGTCTAAGCTCCACGGTGAGCACTAAATTATTTACCCGTAAAACAGTATAGTTGAATTGATAACGTGGTTTATAGACAAGCGAATCAATTTGATCCCAACATAATAAATAAATTAAATAAAATGTAAGTCTTAGCATTGAAATCGAGATAAAATAGCAAATAGCTTGGTTCCGGGAGCAAGGCTTCCGAAGACCGAATTTTGTAGCATAAGTTTGTTAGAATTTTCCTCCGTTACAATGGTTGTTGAAGTCACTATTTATAGCTACACCTAGGGAAGAAGGTCCGAGGATCAAGCCCCTCTTAAATGAAAATTATGGGGGCCATGTGTAACGGCAGACTGTGAATGCAAAAATTCTTTGTAATAGATTGTGTATTTAATACTGAGAAATGTCATCGAGTGGCAAATATTCATTTGTCCTCGTTAGCGATATCCGGTGCCAACCGAAGTTGCTGTCCCCAGTCTTGATTTCCACTTGCCTCCTTTTTCGTCCGTATCTGATTCCACATGTAGCTCTATTATTTAAGTATTTAATATGAACCGATTTTACCCAATACAATTGCATTATCATTACGTTCTATTTATAATAGTAAAAGGAATATACACTATCTACGTTTTTATAACCTTTGCCCTTAAAAGCAAAATCTTGCTCGAGTATTGCATGTATACAAGCTCTTATAGTAATGAAAAAATCTATTTAAAAAACATATACTCAATCTATATTTTATGCATGTGTTATATTAAACTTGTTATTCTTTTACATAATTAAGAAAAGGGGTATCCTAATAACAATGCTTACGTCACATTTTATAGCTAAAATATCAATATTACTTGAATCTCGTACCAAGAGAAATTACGATGAGCATGATGATTTTTGAAAAGTTTAATTTTACTCGTACACAGTAGAGTTACCAGAAAATTGATACGGGGAAATTTTCTTAAAGATAATCGTCTAAATCGCAGCGTTTACGACGTCCTAGATAAAAGTAGGGTTGTGGTATTAAGAAAAAGATGGGTTAATTATAACACTGAAAATAATACGATAAGGATTTGCTGAGAATCTTTTTAAACTAGAGTAAAAGGAAATGGTGTAGCTTTTGATACATAGGGGTCAAACTAGTATCATTGACCCTTTGTTTTCTTCAAATTTCCTTTTCCTATGACGACAAATGTGTACGTAGTTTTTCATTCTTTTGGGCTCAAACTGTATTCCAGGTAATTTGATGTGGCTCCTCATAAACATCAGAAATACACATAAATTAAACAACACACAAACACACACATACACACACACCATGCAAGAAATAAACCTGAATCTCCTATTAACTTAAGTGAGGTTCACCCAGAAATTTCATGAGAGACAACAAACAAAGCGTTAGCTCCCTATATAAAGTCTTCGCATTTCCTCCAAATAATCACAAAGTAAGAAAGTAAGCCAGCTCTTCTCACAAACATATATAGCTTCACAAAAAGTGATATCTAGAGGAAGTGAGAGAGAGATATGGCTGATAAGGGAGCTAAAGGAAAAGGAAGAGAAGTGACGGGTGCATGTGGAGGAGAGAAAACACGCATTGGAATTAATGGAGTATTTCCACACAAAGCCAAGAGTGGGAGTGTGTTCCCGAAAGAGCAAAAATCAGTGAAGGCCATGGCTGTTGAAAAGATTGGCAAAGTTGTGACTTCTACTTTCAAGAATAACAAGAAAAAGATCAATCCTCACGCCAACTAGGAGTATACCACGTCTAGGACATGGTTCGTTTCTTATTTTAGAGATGTTTGAAATTTTATTAACAAATGCAAATAAATAACTCTCTACTACGTGGTATTAGAATTCTACGTACTAATACACGTGTCGTTGCTACAGCTTCTGTAATCTCAAATGTGATACTGTAAAATGTTTTTCTTGGAGTCTATTTGAAAAGACACTTTGTAATTGGATTTGGTGTAATCTTAGTAGTTACACAATAGAGTAAAAATTGCCTGGATATATTTGTTTGCCATACGTAATTAAAGTATAATTTAATGTGCCATCTTTGGTTGCACAGGTGTGTAATAACATAATCAGATATTTTTATTTTAAACTAAAGTTAATAGTAAAATTAAATAATTTTGTTTAGATGGACAAGGTAAAACTTTAATGTGTGACGAATATATGTGCATATAAAAAATATTAGTATTTTAAATTTTTTATAACTTTTTAAGTATATCTAAAATATACATATTATTGAAAAAAATAATGTTAATAATTATAAATTGATAAGTAATATCGTAAAGAGTAATCAGTATCCTCCCATCGGGTGAATATAATGAAATTTAGAACTGTCCCATTTTTAAAAAACAAAAAAATATGTATGTGTTTAGATATATTTTCACTATATTGCACTAAAAGAAAGTAGAAAAAGAAGCTAATAAGACACGAAACACCAAAGTGTTTTTAACAAGTATTTCTCAGCATAGTTGAAATGGAAGAGATAGAGTGTGAAGAGAATATTATATTTGAAAAATTAAGAATGAAAGAGAATTTTAAAAATTACCTACACATCATGTAATTAGTAATTACTACTAGTAATTTTTTCTCTCACCTTGAGATTTGAAAAGGTGTAATTGCTCTCCGTCAATTACATCCGATTTCATACTTGGCAAATAGATAGTCTGATCTTATTAAAGGTTTGTTTTACTTAATTGTTCTTATAAGTGGTTATTAAATTGTAACTCCAATAAATTTGAGAAGTGTAGAAATTTAATACTAGCTAAAATTAATATTAGAAGAAAAAAATAATTTTTTATTTATTTACTAAAACGGACTAGTCAAAAGGAAATGAGAGGGTATTAAATTACTTTTTTTGTGGTGCAAATATCAACGACACAACAACAATATATTCAATAAAATCTCACAAGTAAAATTTAGAAAGGGTAATGTAGGCAGATCTTACTTGACTCGAAGACAAGCATATTCACGTTGTGGTGCAAACATATATGATGTGTACAAAAATATATTTTTGGCCTGATGGACGCACTAATGAAACTTAATAATACGGCACGCATCAAATGGAGATGGAGAAGATATGTAGAAGAAGGTTTCTAGAATTTGGAAAGAAATTAGCTAAAAGTAGGCAGAAGAGTGTGATTTTTGGCTGCACAAAGGGGGTAGTGGGTACCTCTAAATTCGCACTTTGTTAATAAGCTACTACTCCTGTTGACGGCTACCCCATTATAGTATAACCTGAATCCTTGACGTGGCTTCATCGAGTTGTTCCACGGTGAGTCCAAGAGGCAGGGAGCTACTTGTAGATGCACTTAAGACTTAATCTACTTTGATATTATGCCGCTATTTTCAGCACTTTCCTGCCCATATTCAGTGGACCTGTATCAAAGTCAATTTTTTCTTTTATTACGATTTTTAAATAGTATTTCAGTTATACTTTAATATTAAAAATCGTTTGCTCTCTAATGCTTCTTATGTATTCAGACATTATTATTTCTACTTCAAAAATTTATTGAATTTATATTCCAATTAAAACCAAAATCTTCAATGCAATTCCCATTCTCTTTTGAGTCTCGTGCTGCACCCTATGCTAGCGTCTTAATTATCAACATTCCATTTAGTATAAACTGGACTCTCAAATCTCAGCTGGGATAACTGACCTCTCTTAACTTCATGCATTTGAACCTCAACAATGGCGGCAGCTTCTCCAACTCCTTTTTCTTCCGCTTTCTATAGCAACCCTCTTACTTCTTCTCCTAAGCTTCTTTCCAGAACCTTCTTCCCTTTTCCACACACTTCATTTCCCCCTACCCTCAGCAACCGCCGTTTTACCATCACCAACGCTCTCTCAATAACCCCAAATATTGCTCCAACTGTCGAGACATTTATTTCCCGATTTGCCCCTGACGAACCCAGAAAAGGATGTGACGTTCTGGTTGAAGCGCTTGAACGCGAAGGCGTCACAAACATATTTGCTTACCCAGGTGGTACTTCGATGGAAATCCACCAGGCTCTCACCCGTTCTAGAACCATCCGAAATGTATTGCCACGTCATGAGCAGGGCGGTATTTTCGCTGCTGAGGGATACGCACGCGCCACTGGATTCCCTGGTGTTTGTATGGCCACCTCTGGCCCCGGCGCTACTAATCTTGTTAGCGGTCTTGCTGATGCTCTAATTGATAGTGTTCCAATTGTTGCTATTACAGGTCATTTTTTCAATAAATTTTTGTCCATGTTGCTGTCTAACTATAAAAATAATTTTGGAAAAAGGGTCAAATTTGTCCTGTACTATCCGCAATTGAACAATTTTGTCCTCTACTTTGTACCACATCTTACCCAGCTGTTAGGAAAAGTGTCTTTCTTACCTACCACTAATAGAATTCCAAGTAATTTTAAACTATACTCAAAAGTATTAGGGGTAAATTTGGACTTTTCAAAGTATTTGGATAAATTTGGACTTTTTCTCAAAGTATTTTTGACACCTGTTGAGCTAAGACGATTTACAAACGGAAAAAAAAAGAATGAAACAGGGTGAAATGGAGTAATTCCATAGTACATAAGCAAATTTGAACCTTTTCTCGATAACTATTCCCAGTTTTTCAGAAGAAACAAATATTTTTAATTGTTTTTTTATAGTTTTCACCAGCGCCGTTGAAAAGTTTAATTAATTAATATTTCGTCAGTGCGACTAATCTTATTATTACAGGTCAAGTACCACGTAGGATGATTGGGACAGACGCATTTCAAGAAACTCCAATTGTTGAGGTAACTAGATCAATTACCAAGCATAATTATCTTGTTATGGACGTCAATCATATACCCAGGATTGTGCGCGAAGCGTTTTATCTAGCGCGATCAGGCCGACCTGGACCGGTTTTAATTGATGTTCCTAAAGATGTTCAGCAACAAATGGTGATTCCCAACTGGGATCAGCCAATGAAGTTGCCAGGTTACATTTCCAGATTTCCTGATCCACCTAATAAGATGCTTTTGGAGCAAATTGTTAGACTAATTTCTGAATCAAAAAAGCCAGTTTTATATGTTGGTGGTGGTTGTTCACAATCCAGCGAGGAGTTAAGGTGTTTTGTGGAACTCACAGGTATATATTCCAGCGTCCAATAAAAAATACAGATAACTTCTAGTACTTTTATTTTGTATTATATTGATTTGAAATGAGTTTAAATGAAGAGACAATAAGTATTTATATAGTCGGCCTCAACTTGCTTAGAATTGAGGCGTTGTTATTGTTATTGTTGTACAGGCATTCCGGTCGCGAGTACTTTGATGGGTCTAGGAGCGTTTCCAACAGGGGACGAGCTTTCACTTCAAATGCTAGGGATGCATGGTACTGTTTATTCTAACTATGCTGTGGATAGTAGTGATCTGCTTCTAGCATTTGGAGTGAGGTTCGATGACCGTGTCACGGGCAAATTAGAAACTTTTGCAAGCCGAGCAAAGATTGTTCACATTGACATTGATGCTGCTGAAATTGGAAAGAACAAGCTACCTCATGTATCCATTTGTACAGATATTAAGTTAGCATTACAGGGTTTGAATTCAATATTGGAGCGCAAAATAGGTAACCTGAAGCTGAATTTCTCTCCTTGGACGAAAGAGTTGACAGAGAAAAAATTAAAGTACCCTTTGAAATATAAAACTTTTGGTGAAGCCATTCCTCCACAATATGCAATTCAGGTCCTTGACGAATTAACTAATGGGAATGCCATAATTAGTACTGGTGTAGGCCAACACCAGATGTGGTCTGCTCAGTATTATAAGTACAAAAATCCGCGACAATGGTTGACATCTGGTGGATTAGGTGCAATGGGATTTGGATTGCCTGCTGCCATTGGAGCCGCTGTTGCAAGACCAGATGCAATTGTGGTGGACATTGACGGCGATGGAAGTTTTATGATGAACGTGCAAGAATTAGCAACAGTTAGAGTGGAGAATCTTCCTGTTAAGATGATGATTTTGAATAATCAACACTTGGGAATGGTGGTTCAGTGGGAGGATAGATTCTATAAGGCTAATAGAGCACACACTTATCTTGGAAATCCTTCAAATGAGGCGGAAGTTTTTCCTAATATGTTGAAATTCGCGGAAGCTTGTGATATACCTGGTGCTCGGGTGACAAAAAAGAGTGATGTTAGAGCTGCCATTCAAAAAATGTTAGACACTCCCGGACCTTACTTGTTGGATGTGATTACACCTCACCAGGAACATGTTTTACCTATGATTCCTAGTGGTGGTGCTTTCAAGGATGTGATCACTGAGGGCGATGGGAGATCTTCCTACTGACTTTGCAAACCAAGACTTCCCACAAATTCGGATTTGATCATAGAATTAAGGATCAAACTTTTCGAAGTACAGGGGATACATAAAAGTAATAAAGAGATGCACGGATCATTTAATGATATCTCGTATTCTTGTTTTAGAATGATGAATATATAGCTAGTTCTAAGCCTTTTATTACGTTAAATGAACTTCAATGAGGAAAAAAACAAGATGGTTTGTCAGTTTGGTTGATGTTAGTTTGATGTTGTGGCTTTGCTTATTGCCGCTATTGTACTATGAACTAGTAGTTACTTATTATGTTTGCATATAAATTTTTGTACAATCTCGTTCAAATTGAATGGGAATATTAGTTCAGCTATGTTTAATTCTCTATAGTCTGCATCTGTTTCCCCTTCAATTTTTGGAGGTCTTAGTTCTCTTTTGTTACTCTGACGATTGGTTTTTGATAGACTAGTTTAGTGCTTTCAGTAACATTGTCTTAGTTTCTTGCAAAACCAAATTGAAGGTTTATTTGTTAGCCTGTGTCAATTGAGTTCCTTTGCATTTGTTGACAAAGCGGCATCTCTAAGCATCCACAAATGATAAATTTAGTTACTATCATAGGTCGTAATGTTCTATTTATTCCCTGTTCCTCTGCTAGTTTCGACAGGTGACCTTATAGAAACCACAGGGAGAAGACTGACGGATCAAACCTGAAAGCGTTGGCTGAGTTGGTTGGATGAGTGTTTAGGAGATTTGCGATCGATTTCCCTCACCAGCAGCCTCTTCAATCAGAGCTCGTCACATCGGGCTTACCTTATGCGATTTACATCTCATGTATGGTTTGCGAGCTATTGCACGGTGAGCAGGTTACCTAATGCGCACCTTACAGATAGTGACTGCAGGTTTCCTTGGGATTTTCGAAGAAAAAAAAGGGATTTGTGACCTCTTTAACGTTTTAGTAAACTATTAACTACTATTTTTCTTATAATATTTAATTTTTGGGAAATAGAAAACAAAAATTGCAACTTGCTAGTTTTGTTAAACTTTCTCACTCATCTGCAATGGCTCAGCTTTCACTTACAAGGAAATAAATCCAACAAGTTGGTTTTATACGGGGTAAAATTGATTAGCGATAGGTGGATGAACGAGGAAATCACACGTAAGACTGAAGACAGGTAAAATATGAGCCAACAAATAGTTGGCGTCAGATTCAAACATGTGATCGGTACTAAATAAGTTCCGAAGACATTGTGACCGAAAACGAAGATTTGAAAGAAAGACATTGGTTGAAAAGACAGCATTCAATGAACAACCGTTACAAAGAATCCGTGTATTAATGCTCAACCGTTATACAGAAGGATTTTATTCATATTAAAGAAGAGCTTGATTTGGGGATCTTATTTCCCTGAGAAGAACTATAAATAGAAAAATTTGTATCTATTATTGGACATAAAAAATCATCTGTACATAAAAGCTAAAATCTGTTATTATCCTATAAAACTATTTTCTTTCTTTTGTTCTTGCATGTGAAACGGAGCATATTTGCAATTGTTACACTCTCTATTGGAACAAAATACATATTCTTGTCCCACCATCGGAACTGATGTGGAAAGGGGAGAAATGGGAAAGGGCTCCAATGGTAGTTTTCTTATCTTTTTATAAGCAATGAACATCTACTCAACCCCCTACTTTAATCAATGATAACACATAAATTGTTTTCTTTGACATAAAAGCTTTTCTAACAAATTGATAAGAACCAAATTACTCGAATTTTCAAGAAGCTTGTGACAGATGAATGCAGAATGTATTTTCATGGTTCAAGAGTATAATTTAAACATTGAGGATCAAAAAGAAAAAGAAAAAAGCCAATAAAACTTTTGGCAAATGGCAACATTCCTTCTTATCCTTATCTGAACAAACTCTAAAAAAAAATGAAAACATTCACTCACGTGCACCCACGTGGTCACAATTTACACAATTAAAACACTAAGAAAATATTATTCCACTCCACCTGCGCACACTAATTCCCTCGCACTCTCATGTCGAGCAAAAACAGTTAATTTCGAGTTTTAGCCAAAATTATCCCTTATCTTCGGTGGTAGGCTCAACTTCATTCTTCAAATATAATTTTGAGCATTATGTGTCCTCTAAATTTATAAATTTGAGCACATTTAATCTCACTAGCTAAGAACACCCACCACTTCTGTTAGACTACCAACAAAGATATAACACATGATGCATAAAAGAAAAGTAAATTAAACGCTCTTTCACTCCCAAGTTGTTGATTTACCTCCTCAACCAAGAACCAGAAATTGTATTAAGAAGAAGAAGAACAGAAAGGTACAGACCCAGTAGAGAAGAAGAGGAAGAAGATGGAAGAGAGAAGGAAGATGATGAAAAATGAGAAATGTTATTCTTGCATTGTGTGTCAAGTGCACATACACGTCTATATATATTAATACTTGTCTAACTAACTTAACCACCTACTTAATTCTAATTGGTTGAAATGACTAATCTACCCTTTAATGAGTTATGTAGTACCTTTCTCAACACTCCCCCTCAAGCTAGGAAGTGCAAAGATGTTCAAAGCTCCTAGCTTGGAATTGAGATATTCATGTTGAACTCGATTAACTCCTTTTATCAGAATGTCAGCTGGTTGATCTCTTGTAGGAATGTATTTTATTGTGATCAAGCCTTATAAGATCTTTTCCCTAATGATATGACAATCGATTTCGATATGTTTGGTACGTTCATGATAAACTGGATTTGCCGCAATCTGCATAGCTGCCTTGGTGTCACTATAAACATTCACAGGCTGTTTAACATTAATTTTCAGTTCTTTTAGTAGTCCAAGTAGCCAAATTAACTCTGCTACCGTTGATGCAAGGCTCCTATTTTCAGTTTCTGCTGAGCTTTTGAAAATATTAGTTTGTTTCTTAGACTTCTAAGCAACTAATGACTCACCAAGTTTGATTAAATAACTAGATACAGATTTTCTACAGTAAGGGCAGGCGGCCCAATCAGCATTATAATATGTTGTAACATCATTGTTGTATTTTCTGGATAGAAGAATTCCTGGTTGTTGCTTTAGATATCTTACAATTCTGAGTGCAGCCTCCATATGAGATTTTTTAGGCTTCTGTAAAAATTGGGCTCAATGTTTGAACACTAAAGGAGATGTATGGTCGAGTCATAGTTAAGTATAAGAGTTTATCAATCAGCTTCTGATCAGGATTCTGATCCACTAATTTTGCATCTTCTAAGATCACATCCTTGTCTTTTTTGACATATTCATCATACTCTCTGGTAGTTAACTTCATGTTGAAATCCAAAGGAGTTATGGCAGGTTCAGCTACCCCCAAACCTGTTTTCGAAATCAATTCTAGTGCATGTTTTCTCTGATGCATTAGGATTCCTTGACTGGATTTTGCAAACTCAATGCCAAGAAAATATTTGAGTTCACCTAATCTTTCATTTTAAATACTTGTCGTGGACCTGTTTTACTGTCTTCAATTAGCTTTAGGCTGTCTCCAGTTATAAGCATGTCATCAACATAGACTAAAACTATAGTGATACCTTTTGATGTCTTTTTGAAGAACAATGAGTAATCATATTGACTCTGATGGAATTGAGCTTTCAGGAAAGCCTCAGTTAGCTTGGCATTCCATTGCCTTGGTGCTTGTTTTAATCCGTACATGGATTTAATAAGTCTACATATTGGTTTCCTCTCCCCCCTGATTGTTAAATCCTTGAGGTAAATCCATGTAGATTTCATCATAGAGGTCCCCTTCAAGAAATGTATTATATACATCCATTTGATGTATGTGCCAATGTTTAGCAGCAGTTATTGCTAAGACAGTCTTTACAGTCTTTATTTTTACAACTGGTGAAAAAGTTTCTTGGTAGTCAATTACTTCTTTTTGGCTAAATTCTTTTGCGACCAACCTAGCTTTAAATCTTTCAATTTTCCCAGTAGCTTTATACTTTATTTTGTAAATCCACTTGCATCCTATAGGTGATTTACCTTCAGGTAGTGGATTTATATCCCAAGTGTGATTGTTTTCTAAGGCTTCAATCTCAGCCTTCATGGCATCTATCCATCTAAGTTCTTTGATAGCCTCATAGTAGTTTGCGGGTTCAGATACAGAAGAAGATGCAGCAATAAAGGATTGATAGGTAGGAGAAATGTTTTCATATATTATGAAATTAGATAAGGCATAGGGAGGCTCCTGATGAATGTTTAAAGACACAAAGTCTTTCATCCAAAGTGGTGGTCTTTTGTCTCTATTTGATTTTCTCAAAGTCTCTTCTGTTGACAGAGTAGAATTTTGTTGACTAGATGATTGAACTTGAATAGAATTTGAAGGTAAGGATTCAGTTGCTACCTCAAATATTGTGTTCTGTTGTGATGCTTCGGAGGTAGTATATTGTATTTGATCAGCTGATAAGTTTGGGCTTTGTTGATTTAAATCTTCTGTACCATAGTGGAAATCACCAACTTCATTTGTTTGAGTGTCATTATGAATTGGTTCAGTAACTTCAGTAGTGAACTGGTTGACTGGTTCATTTGATATTTGTTTATGGCTGTTGGGCATGAAAATAGGCTGACCTTTGGTTTGATTGAGAGTTTTGAATGGAAATATGTCTTCGTTGAAGATAACATCTCTGTGACAAAGAAGGTCTTGTTGTTAATGTCATATAATAGATATCCCTTTTGAGAAGTTTCATATCCCATATGAATGGCTATCTTAGACCTGCGCATTAGTTTATCTTATTCTTGCACTATTTTTGCATACCATAAGCATCCTAGTACTTTAAGATGTTTTAGTGAAGGCTTCTTCCCATACAATTTCTCATACGGAGACTTGTTTGCTAGTACAGAACTTGGCATTCTATTAATCAGATAGGCTGCAGCTAATACACAGTATCCCCAAAACCTTATAGGTATGTGTCCCTGAAATCTAATTGCTCGTGTGACTTCTAAAATATGTCCGTGCTTTCTTTCAACCACACCATTATGTTGTGGTGTGTAAGCACAGGTTGTCTGATGGATTATCCCAAGATTATTGAACATATTGTTACAGGTTGTATTGATAAACTCAGTGCCATTGTCAGTTCTGATGAATTTAATTGTTTTGTTAAATTGAGTCCTTATAAGCATTATGAACTGTTGAAGAATAATGCAGACATCAAACTTAAGTTTGAGCAAAAACAGCCATGTTGTTCTGGAAAAGTCGTCCACCAGTGCTAAGAAATACTTGTTACCATCAAATGTAGATACTTTATATGGTCACTAAAGATCTACATGAACCAAATCAAATGAAGTAGTAGTTTTAATGCAACTAGCAGGAAAAGGTTGCCTTGTTTGCTTTACACATGGGCATACAACACATTTATTCACTTTTTCTGCTAGGCTCTAGTTTAATAGGTAATAACTTTCTAAGTACATTTGTTGATACATGTCTAATTCTCCTGTGCCACAAATCTATATCCTCTGCTGAGCTGAAATCATAATTGGCTGAACTCTCAGTAGCTGTAAGAGTAACTTCACTTCTTTTTCCTGCTGCTTGACTTCTTAGTATGTACAGACTATCATCTTCTTTACCAAATGCTTTCACCTTCTCAGTGAAAAGCTCCTAAAAAATACAAAAATCAAGGAAGAAGGCTACTAAGCATCTCAACTCTTTTGTCAGTTTAGAAAATGAGAGTATATTGAATTTGAATTGAGGAATGTAAAACACATTAATTATTGTGTTTCTACTTTCTAAGGTACTAGCTCCCGTGTGTGTAACATGTGTCACATCTCCATTAGGCATAAACACTCTTTTTGGATACTGAGTTTGAACTATAGTAGACTTGTCCAACAAGTCCATGTCTGCTACCATATGGTTGGTAGTCCCAGTGTCTATTATCCAGTCTTTAACATACTTAGATGTACTTGCTACATTGGCATTAGAAGTTGGCCCAACATTGTTGTTTAGCATTTGGAGGATATGCTCATACTGCTCTTTAGTAAAGGTGCAACTGGTCAGCTGACCTTGCAGGTTAAGTTGATTACTCATGTTCTGACCCATTGATTAGTTTGCAGTATCTATTGATCCAGTGAACTGGCCAAATGCATTTCATATAGTCTGATTGTTCTGCAAATTGTCTTCATTTAGAACATTATAGGCAGCTGCATTATTGAACCTTGTGTTTCCTGTGTATTGATTGTTCCGAGCTGCAGATTCAGCCAGTGTGTTATGAGTAGTATAGTTCCCAACTCCCCCTTTCTTCCGGAGTTTAAAGTCTTTGAGATACCCCACAATTTTGTAACAATTTTCTTTGCTATGACCTTTGAGTTTGCAAAACTCACATTGAACATTGTAGTTCTCTTTACTTTCTGATTAAACCTTTAATTTCCATCTGTTCTTGAGTACATAGCCACATCATACTGTCCAGCAACATTAGTTCGATTTACACCTAATAATCTTGCTGAAGCTGCTACTATTTTTTGGCTTTCATCACTTATGATCATTGCGTAGGCCTGATTGACAGTAGGCATGGGACTCATTAACAGAGGCTTCTTGCTTGACTGTTTGAGTCATTTAACCCCCATCAAGAACAGAAACAGTTTTAATTTCTGCAAATGCACTACAAATTCTTTTGATTTTTCATAATCACATCCAGGGGATGGAACTAATGCTTCAAATTCTTCCCACAAATCCTTCAATTTTGAAAAATAAACAGACACAGAGGCAGTTCCTTGACTTAAAGTTGTAATTTTTTTATGCAGATTAAAGGATCTTGCACCATCTACTTTTTTAACCCTTTCATACAAAGCATTCCAAATAGCTTGAGCACTTGAAGCATACATAATTCCACCTAATAATCCACTAGCTATAAAATTCATGATCCAAGAAAGGATTATTGCATTAACTCTTTCCCAATAATTCCACATTATTTCTGGAAATTTTTCTTTAGTGCAAGAACCATCTACCAACCCCAATTTGTTCCTTCCCAATAGAGCTACTCGCATAGATCTAAATCAGATAGAGTAATTTTCAATACCTGTCAGTTGGAACGATATGATTTGAATTCCACTGAAATCTGAAGGAGACAAAAATAACGGATGATTGTAGTCTACTCCAGGTGCTTGATTTAAAGGTTACTATTTCTTCAAACGGATTTTTTTTCTTCCTATATAATATTTGAAACTTATTTACTAAAATTGTCCTAATTTTGTATATTACCCGCCCTAAACAAGGAATACTTACAAATTATATACATTCCCCCTTAAAAGGCTCCCAATCCATTATTGACTTAAATTATGGGATTCTTTGCTTGGAAAAGGGCATAACTGAAGGGAACAATGGTGTTAACCACGTTTGAGTATCTGATGGTGGCAATAGCAGCTTTCGTCATCGAAAAAGTGTAGACCCGAAGAATACAATCCTAGATCGTGCTGAGTTGTTGGAATAGCTTGAGTGATTGGCAAGATTGGCTTGAACATTAAGTGGGTTATGAGCCTCGGAACGATAAACTTTGGCTACAAAATGCGTGAACCATTCACAAATTATATTTGGTATTGAACTGTTTGAAGGTGATTGGCTTTTCCATTGAATGACTCTATTGAAGCATTGTACTACTGTCTAAAGTTGAATAAAATGAGTTGGATGAAAATCCTCCTCGACGACGAGCAATAAAGAGTTTTTAGTATTCAGGTGTTTGACTCTCCACCATTGATAGCCATTAAAAAGCTTGAAGCTTTAAATTTGAATTTGGATTTTCAAAAATCATTATTTATTTGGATTGGATGTTGTTGCAAACAATTGGGAATACTTTTTGGAGTTTATATCTCAATTTTGAGGGTGTTTGGTGAAGATTAGACTTGATTTTGGCTGAATTTCAGATTAAAACTCGAAGAAGAAACAGAAGAAGAACACATGACATTCCATATACTTACGAAATTGTAGTAAAGTTGTAGTATAATTGGATGTAAATTTTTTTTTTTTTGTGTGTGTGTGTATATATATATATATTTATATATATATATATATATATATATATTTATTTATTTATTTATTTATTTGAATATTGTATCAAAGTTAAAAAATAATTGTATAATGTATGATCGTTGTATAAAATATGTATTTAAGTTATCAATATTATCTTTTTGCATAAAGTTGTTGATATGTATCAAAATTTGTCCAAAGATTTTACTAGGTTAATAACTATCGTGCGGGGATAGTAAAGTATTCTGCTTCCCTTGATTGGTTAACTTATCCAATACTCAAATCTATCACAAATTAACGAAACCTATTTAAATCAGCACTAAAATGGATAATTCGTACTTATTATTAATATTATACAATTTGATGGTACAACAACATACAAATTAAAAAATAAATTTCGTACAAATTTAATAGAAATTGATATATCTACAACAACATACATACTAAAGATAAATTTCATACAACTAATTATATAGTATACACTTATTTACAACTCATCTACAACTTCCATATATTATTTTTACCCAGCTGAAATACATCTACAACATCATACAACTTAAATACAATTTTCATACAAATTTTATACAATATGTCTTTTTGTATATTTTTGTATTTGATTTGTATATATTTTGTATGTGGTGTGTGTTTCTTACTCTCTAAAATTCTAATCAAAACTTTCTCTCTTAATACAATTTTGATACATATCAATAACTTTATGTAAAAAGATTATATTGATAACTTAAATACAAATTTTATACAATGTTTCATACATTATACAACTATTTTTCAACTTTCATACAATATTCAAATAAAAAAATATATATAACTACAAAAGAATACAATCTACGTACAATTATACTACAACTTTACTACGATTTTGTAAGAATATTGTATGTCATATTTTCTTCTTCTTCGAGTTTTAATCTGAAATTTAGCCAAAGTGAAGTCTAATCTTTACCAAACATCCTCAAAATTGAGATATAAACTCCAAACAGTATTCCAAATTGTTTGCAACAACACCCAATCCAAACAAATAATGATTTTTGAAAACCCAAATTCGAATTCAAAGCTTCAAAATTTTTTAATGGCTGTCAATGGTGGAGAGCCAAACACCTTCAAAATTTATTGATTGACAATTTCAATTTGAACACCAATTGTGCAACATGAAAAGAAATTGCTAAGTTAAAACTCTATTGTTAAACGATTGAAGTCCATTGATGAATTCTATTAAAAATATATACAACATGAAAGGATAAAAAAAGAGGACATCAGAGGAAGAAAAATTGGAGAAATAATAGAGAATGATAAATTGAGAGACAGAGAGTGACGGAGAGAGAGAGAGAGCGCGCGCAGGAGGGATAGAGAATAAGCATGAGAAATAATTGATTCCTTATTCAATTCCTAACATAAAGGGATACTCATTTAATTCCTAAAGTGTATATAATTGATATATTATATATGCCCATATAATTAAATTAAAATTTGAGTGGAGGGTAATAAAGTTTCAAATAATGTATAGGAAGATAATATCCCAGAAATAAACAAAAGCTAAACAAAAGAGCAAGGTGAAAGAGCGCAAAGGCCCAAATAACACCCAACAATAGTATTAGTTGTCGGCCCATCAACCCAGCCCATCTTTTTACTAAAACCCAACCCTAGCCACTCTCCCCCCACAACTATACATTAACCTGCTAAAACTAACCCTAATTTTCTTCTCTGTGTGCGAAGTAGATCTCAGCTCTTCTCGCCGTCCTTGTCACCAGAGCTCCCAAAGCGCCATGTAAGTTTGCTATTCTCCGCGGATTAAACAAAAAAAAAAAAAAAAAAAGAAAGAATTGTGACATTCTGTTCTTTTTTTTTTTTTTTTTGCTTGGACATACTGTAATTGTGATTTGTCAGCTATTTATCTTCCTAGGCTGTTGGTGTTAGGAATCAATAGCGATTCATAATAATGATGATACGTTTAGATTTTATGGTACGGTTTGAATTATTGGAAATGACAGTTTTGGGTGCGAAGAAAGTCGTGAGTTAGGAATTGGTGATTTAGGTCTAATAGATCTCGTAGCTTTTGGTTAGGTGGTAGTGGAGTTTAGTTTTGTGTAAACGGGTTTTGTTTTTTGTTTCATTTTTTCTTGATGATCTTGTTGTCTGCTGTTTTAGTTTCGAAACTTGGTAGATAATGAGTATGTCCCTCTATTTTACGTATATGCCATGTCCTGAGCTGATATTTCTCCAGGTCTTTGCATTCGTTGTTGTACTATAATTTTGTTGTGAAATGCTGTTCTTGGTAGTCTGTTTTGTTAAAGTTATCATTTAATCCTGATTATTGCATTGGTTTGGAATAGAATTGTCGTAGGAGATGGTGAGAGTTAGTGTGTTGAATGATGCTCTTAAGAGCATGTACAATGCTGAGAAGAGGGGAAAGCGTCAAGTCATGATTAGACCTTCTTCCAAAGTCATCATCAAGTTCCTCATTGTCATGCAGAAGCATGGTACTTTAGCTTGTTTACTTTATCTTCTAAGCAATTTTTTTCTTGACCTCTTTATATTCTTACATTTGCATCTCTATGTGTAGGGTACATTGGAGAATTTGAGTATGTTGATGATCACAGGTCAGGAAAAATTGTGGTTGAACTGAATGGTAGGTTGAACAAGTGTGGCGTCATTAGTCCTCGTTTTGATGTTGGAGTTAAAGAGATTGAAGGATGGACTGCTAGGTTGTTGCCTTCCAGACAGGTATAATAACATCTACCATACTGTGCAGTTCATAAGATCATTTGTGTGATGCTTTCCTTTCATTCATACAAATTATGTTCAGGAAGGTTATATGCATTTATTCCTTTTTAAAAGTTATTGGAAGAATGTTTATAATTAATCATAACTAGTGGAGTTTTTTGGAATGGCCTTGGGAAAGAATAAGTTATGAAGCTATATTAGTAGCTACGACTGAATCAGTCAAATTCACCTGTTAATTACATTATAATGAAAATAGAAATTGTAGATTTTGGTGTCCCTATGTAGATGTGATGTAATGACTAATTGTGTTTTCTTTTGTCTCTTGTATTACACAAGTTTATCTGGTACTGAAGTATTTTGTTTGAGCTTGCAGTTTGGATATATTGTACTGACTACATCTGCTGGTATCATGGACCACGAGGAGGCTAGAAGGAAGAATGTGGGTGGAAAGGTTCTTGGTTTCTTTTATTAAGCTCCTTATGTTGACAAGGATGAACACCCAGTTTTGGTGTACTTCGGCGTTCATTACAATTGAATTGGTTCTAAGTTTGTTTTGAGCTTTGTTTCCCTTCAATTGTCAGTAGGGATATTATCTGCATTCGGGGACCAGATTATCAGCACTGTTAAACTTACATCCAATAGAGGTTGCTGTTCGTCCTTCCGTGATCCTTTTTATAAGCTCTCTGTTTTTAGGGTCTGTTGGATCCCGGGTGCTTGGCATCACAAAGTGCCTACTTATTTTGCTGTGGAAACTATTGTTGAATGATTTAGTTTGTGTTTCTGTTAGTTGAGATTTTGAGCTGGATTGGAACATCCTGCGCTTGTTTTGTAGCTGAGCAAATGGTTTATAATCTTTTGTTGTGTCAATTGTTGTTAGAAGCCTTCTTAGTTGGTGTTTTAGCCTAGGCGTCAAGGTACTTAGATGTGAGATTAAAAAGTGGTATATTAATTGTTGGGAAAATGTCATAACTGAACTTTTGGTGAGCGAGAGTAAAAATGTTGAAATTTAGTGTTAGTAATGACCATGAGTTAGACAGTTAAAATTTAGAATGCGTAAGCTCGCTACTGAAACCCCAAAATTGCATTTTTTCAGCCGAGGTATAAATTTAAAATGGCTTTTGAACTTGAGTGACATGATTTTATTTGCGTTTAGGGGTGGCAAAACAAATCTAAATTCATTTGACCTGCTCAACCCACCCAAGTTTTAATGGGTTTGGGCTGGAACAGTTTTGAAGATGGGCTGATTGTGTTAGCCAAGTTAGCTCATCACAAATCATCGGCCCAAATAGATTCATGATGATGCACAACCTTGATACATGGAAGTGCTCAATCTTTTCTACCTTGATCCATGTTATAACTTCAATCTCTTGTTAAGTTGTTCATTTCCCATTGGTAATTAGTAATTTTTTAGTATGTTTATCCAAGTTTATATTTTTTTCTTTTATAAAATACTTTTTTTTATTTGATTCACCATAAAAGTAAGACTAGTACATTAACTAATTTAGGGTTTCAAAATATGGGTTTTACAGTAAAAAGAAAATATGCTCAACTAAAGTGTAACGTGTTGGTGCCTCTCTTATTTAGCCCTTTGCATTACCCATATAAACAAGTCAAAATGATTTCTCGTACAATTCTTTTCTTTTCTATAAATGTTTCCTTTCTTCAAATGATCAAGGAAAACTAAAAAACTAAATCAAAGTTCAGCAATTTTTTTTCTTTATTTTTTTTCTATTGTCAAGTCAGTAATTTTTAACTGAAAGGATGAAGAATTGTTTATCCTTTCATTTTATGACCGAAGAATAGAATAGTTACTAGTCTCAATTTAATATTTTATTACTAGTATTAATTAATGATAAAAGCTTACTTATATCCAATGTTTGTACCAATCAACACATGACACATGTTTTCATATACTCTTTATCATTAAAAATACTAGTTAATTATTACACATTGTCGCCTAAGCTGTAATTTTAACCATAAAATATTAATATAGTTTGGTGTACATATTGGTGTAAATATTGAGTATGGCTTACGAGGTACTGCAATATAATTGACAACATATCATGATTTAAGTCAGAGGAGAATATTCGTGAATATATTTTATTTTATTTTTTAAAGATGCTGGGTTTTAATTTATTTAAAAGTTGAAAATATTTAAAAAATTTGGATCAAGTTGGGCGAGTTGCATTATGATTCATTGTTTAACCCATCTTGATCCAATCCATTTTGATCCAAATAAACTTTGAGCAGAATTAGGTATTAGTCTTTTTATTTACTCAGTCCATCTTGACCGGCCAACTTCAGCCCAAACAACCTATTTGCCGCTCCTATTTGCGTCCATATAGTTTAATTTTTCTTTCTTTCCTTTGTCCCAATAATTATTGTTTATCTAAGGAGACATGTTCTTACATTATATTTCCTTTTTTTAGTTTTTCTCTATTATTTGCTTTCTTCTTTTGACTATTTGATGACAACCTTCGGGAATTATTTGTTTAGAGCCGCTCCATAAGGTCCTCAGCAATGGTGACAAAATGGTTTAAAAAAATAGTTATTCATCCATATTATTCATTGAAAGATGGGTTGAATAATAAATTATAAAAAACAGATCAAATATGGACAATAACCATATTATCCACTTAGAAAATGGATAATTAGTGTGTTTAACTTTTATATTTGTAAAGCCTCAAATTGAGAGTTCCTCAAGTTCGAAAAACTAGGAATTCTCCCAAAAGTAACATATTCAAGAAGCCATGGATAATATGGATATCCATATTATTCGCCGGTTAATCTGTTTTTTATCCGTATTAAATATTGATCGGATCAAATAATTTATCTGTTTTAGCATTTACTCATTTTTAACTCACTCATATCCGACTCGACCCGCCGATTTGTCACCCCTAATTTTGAATATAACACAATGACATCGGCAGTGGAGCAACTATTTATTAGTTATGTAAAATAAATAATACATAACATCTTGAATTAAATATTCAAAATCATTAAGTACACAGTACCTTGGATTATACAAATTATATAGAAAAAGCAATCACACAACAGCTGGATTAAATACATAAAAAGCTCTAAAAATATACTACATGTCATACCAAATGAGTTTTTCAGCACACAAAGTACAAATAACAAAATTAAACCACAACATCATTTTGCAATTAAAAAAAGCAAATAACTTTCACAAACAATAACTTTCTCTTTTGCTTAGTCCTTTCGTTCTTCAATCTCTTTTACTGATTATTTTTCCTTCAATCAACTGAATTTCCTCTGCAATCGATTATTTTTTTCTTCGACTTCTTTGAGTTTCTCCTCCAATACATCAATATCCTTTTCCACATTGTAATATTTCTCTTTGATTTCTTTTCATATTCTTCGATACTTTTGAAATAATTTCACAACACTAATTTATAGTATTTATGTTGCCATGGTTCATCGTATTATTCTTCAACACTACAAGGATATTCATCCTACACACAAGAACAAATAACAATATCTGTGTATCAGCTCCTGGCGAACATAATTAAACAATAAAGCATAAAATCTGCATATTCATTACTCACAAGATATTTATATGCCCAAAATCTTCGACCCATACTGAATTTACACCATGTAGTCTTCAACACTGTGTTTTCCATAGAAACACTTAAGAGTTATTATCTAGACTTGCATTGGTTGTTGCTGTGATATTCTTCCACAAATACATTTAGGAAAATCATTTCGAGGTGCTATTGATCCATTGAAGGAGACGAACTGGTTGTGAAATGGCGGAGAGCTAGTTGTGTATAGGCATAGGTTTCTAAGTTTGAAATGGCTATATAGTAAATTTAAAACATATTTATGAATTATTTGACCTCTCAATTCATTCAACATAATAATGACCATATATCAATATACAGGGTGTATTTGGTATAACGGAAAATGTTTTCCATGAAAAATATTTTCGAAGAAAATGTTTATCTTGGAAAATAAGTAATAATCTTACTTATTTTCCGGAGTTTGGTATACAAATTAAAGAAAATAACTTCTCAAGAGTATTCATAAATAATTTAGATACAATAAAGATGAAGCCATAAACTTTCGAACCAACAATCTTCCTAACCCATAAATTTGACAAACTTTTGAACCGCTAAACTTTCGAATCCGTAAACTCTATAATTTCTAAACCCCCAAACTTCCAAACACACCTCTGAACTCATAAATTTGGAACTCGCAAAATTTTGAACCTGTAAACCGAAAAAATGAAAACAACAGCACTGAAAATATTTTAAAATTTTTTTTGCTGCGGGGGGGGGGAGGAGGGGTGAATGGTGCAGAAAAACGAAAAAACATAAAACAGAAAATTGAAGATACAAAAAAAAAATTTTTTTTGGGGGGAGTAAGGGAGGAGGGTGGGCGGTGACGTAAAAGAAAAAAACTAAAATCTGAAAAAAAAAACCTTTTTGGAGAGTGGGGCAGGGTAGACGAGAGAAGGGGGAGGGGATTGGGGTTAGATGTGAGAGTAGGTGTAGTTTTTGAAAAATGTTTTCCTAACTTTTTCTAGGGAAGTCATTTTCTCCAATTTTAGAAAAATATGACATTTAGGAAAATATTTTTTAAACTATTTTGTGCAACCAAACCGTGGAAAATAAAAAAATATTTTTCCATCATACCAAACACACCCATAGTCTTCCACTATTGATCAGTTGCCAAAGGATTGATTATAAACTAATGGATGAGATGAGTCTATTTAATAAGGATTTCTATGATCTATTATGTACTAGTATTCGAGTAACTGAACGAATTGCAGAGCAGAAAATCTACAGAAACCCAAATGCGTAAAGACGAAGAAGATGAGAAGTGAATATTTACCACACGAACAGATAACACAATAATCCCATAAATGTAATGTCCAATCCAATATCCCACAAATTTCATCTCCAAATCAACAATCGTAAACTTCGAGCTCCCTCTCTATATCTCTAAATTCGATGAATGTTGCTTAAAGATAAAATAGGAAGAAGGGAGCAGGTCCAACTGACCTATATGTGAGGAATGAAAGAAAAAGTGAGCTTTAATGGAGGATTGTCGCAGCGGATTTGGGACAAAATGGGTATTGGGGAATGTGGAAATGAATGGACTTTTTTTTAATTTTAATTCTATAGTAGTAATAATAAATTTATATAGGTTGGGCGAATGTGTAATAAGTAGAACTTTGGGGCTGTAAGCTGAACTTTCTCCTTCACCTTTTTTTAACCCAAATCCAACATTAACACTAATTAGATAAGGTCTTTTGAACAATAATTTAGACTTGAAAATCTTTTGACAATTTAAGTTTTGGAAATGGGTCAGTTCCCAGCTTACCCTAGTTACTCTTGAAAGTAAAGAGCACTATATTAACAAGACATGTTATTGAAATCTTCTGACGACATGGACTTCTTCTAGTAGTTGAAGATCAATTATTTAATACAATCTTTTCTACTTTTAATAAGGGTTCCCCTCCCGGGGTATATTAATAAGTCAAAAGGAACAAAGAGGAGGGCATCAACCTAATCTCTTCTTATCAAAAGTTAGAATGGACAAGACCATTCCTACAAAACGTAAGGTAGAGAAGGATTACTCTCATTATAATTGAAAGCATCAAAAAATAAGGCTAAATTCAAAACTTAGTACCAATATCAGTCAGCGGGGTCGAATATGAAGCTGTTTTTCCTAACCCTGATTCTAAAGTTTGGACGATTCCTCTCATCGTTCTTCATTGTGGATGTAATCTTCCTTAGTAAGCTTATAGCTCAATGAAGAAAGCATTGTTCTTGTCATGTTTAACAAGATTGGCTAGGAGGTCTGCTGGGATATTTCCTTACATGAAGATGTGATTAAACTAGAAGAATCATCATCTAGCATAGCTTGGATATCATCAATAACATCCTTGATATCCCAGGAATTGCAAATATCACAATTGATCATTTTGTTCATAAGTAGAGAGTTAGATTCAATTGTTAGCCTATTGAAGTCATGACTGATACACCATCTCAATACAATTTAATAGCTTGTGCCTCTACATAATTGTTAGTGGTGACACCTAGAAGAACAATGAAGGCCATGATCAATTGCGGAGGTGATCCCTTAGGATTCCACCACCACCAGCACTATCGGAATTTCCTTTGGAACAATTATCCACATTGAGCTTGAGATCGCCAAATTTAGGCTTGTTCCAGCTCACTGGAGTGGTGATCAAGTTTGATTTTGTCCACCAGGTGACAAATACTAGGTGTATAGGGTAAAATATGCCATGCAACATGGCCGCCCAAAAGAAGGACACGTGGAACCTAAAACGGGGGATAGCCAAAACCGAAGGCAACGGTCCCGTCTATCACCGGAAAGAATTACGCTCATAAGGATGCAATAAATACTCTTCGTCCGATAGTATTTAATGAAGAATATTCCACTGCATTAAGTACGTTGCCCGTTACAAGGAATTTGATATTTATGCTCACCGTTACATCTTCATCAATGGCCCTCATAATTGACACTAAAGAAGCGCACGATCCTGGGACCTCCTTTCCTAGATGTAGCTATAAATAGTAAGCTCTCTCATTATTGTAAGGACACGAATTTTCTAGCAAACTAATACTACAATCTACTCAAAGCACTAATCAATTTTACCTTCTTATTATCTGTTCTTGTTCTTATTACTATTGCGCCCGGAGGCTTCACTACTAGAGTCTCTGTTTCTGTCATTTTGTCTTTCTATCAAGGCTAAGTGTTATATATTTCTTCAATTATCTTGTTATTTCAGGATGGAATTAATTCACTTAGCTAGAAACCACGTATAAATTCAACTTTACCGTTTTAAAGGTAAACAATTTGGCGCCCACCGTGGGACCTAGACAGTCATGCAATTAAGTTGATCTTTGTCTTTTTAACTAACGTGTTTTGATTATTTTGTCTTAGAAGAAATCATAAGAAATGGCATATAATGGTGTTAACAACACGTACAATCCCGAGATTCAAGGGGATCAACCTCATTTCGAGTACTCAATCAGTGACACCCACAACGACGGGAATGACACCACACCGGTGCATGACAGGCAATATCCTCGACATGTTCGGGAGACAACTCCCGATTATGCTGAGGAGGAACATGTCATTGACACGGTAAGGGTCCTACAAGAACAACGGGAGATGATTCTAGGCCATCTCACGTGACAGGATAAGGTTATGACGGAGTTGAAGCAGGCGCTGTCGGGGGCTTCGAATAATACGAATAGACGAGATCCAGTTCCTCCCGACGTTCCCACGAATCAAACAACGCAAAGGGTCGACAACAACACCCCGAGGGGTGAAGTTGGATCTGATGGGGCAAGGGGGAGCAGATCCTGCCTCGATAATGAAAACGATCTCTTCAAGAATGAACTCTTACGATTTATGAGGGAAGTGAACGCCCGCATGGACCAGATCCCTGGCGCACACCGGTGCTGAAAAGTTCGGACTCAAAGAAGTATACTCAATTGCCATACAAGACAAGTGTTGCACCAGAATTAATCCCGAAGCAGTTTAAAATGCCTGATATGCCAAAGTATGACGGAACTTCAGACCCTCAGGAGCATATTACCACCTATACAACGACGGTGAAGGGAATGATTTAGCTTCTCAAGAAATTGAATCTGTTTTGCTGAAGAAATTTGGAGAGATTCTCACGATGGGAGCCTTGACGTGGTAGTTACTGTTACCCGAGAATTTTTATAGACTCCTTTGAGATGCTCGCGGACTATTTCATCAAGGCTCATGCCGGGGCTAGAAAAGTATAGCCCCGGAAGGCCGACATATTCAGGATTGTGCAAGGAGAGTCTGAGTTGCTACGAGAGTTCATTACCCGATTCCAAAAAGTGAGAATGTTGCTCCCGGTTGTCTTGGATGAATGGGCGGCTGAAGCATTCACCAAAGGACTGAATCTGAGAAGTTCAGACGCTTCCTGGAAATTGTAGGAAAGCCTGCTTGAGTTATAAGCAATGACTTGGGCGGATGTCCACAACCGGTACGAATCAAAGATAAAGATCCAAGATGATCATGTTGGCTTTCCATCGTCGAAAAAAGGGCGGGAAAAGGACAGAGAAAAATCAAAAGACAATTTCGACACGGACGTACGATCTTCGAGGGGCCGGTTTTTGCCTTACGAACGGACCGAAGGCCATGGCAGAGGCTTCGGTCAGCAGACAGGTTCGCCATTGACAGAAGGACTGATCGCGGCGATCATGGCAGGATAAATAAGCGTCCGGGGCGCGAGATCCTTTCTACCCCAAGCTGTCAGAATACAATTTCAACGTCAGTATAGTGGAGTTGGTGTCATCCATGAGAAACATCAAAGATGCACGGTTCCCAAAACCAATAAGATCTGATCCCAGCCAGAAGGATCCCAACTTGTGGTGTGAATACCACGGGACGAATAGCCACTGGACAGGGGACTGTCGACACCTCCAGGAAGAAGTGGCAACACTGTTGAAGAATGGTCATCTCAGAGAATTCTGAGTGACCGAGCTAAGAACAATTATGGTCGTAATCGGGATAACGCGAAACCCTTGAAAGCAGGAGAAGATCCCCAGCGCCAAACGATCAACATGATCTTCGAGGGGAACGAGATCAACGGGGTCACCTTTTTGGCAGCAAAAAAGACAAAAGTATCAATAACCCATAGCAAAAGGCTCCGGGAAGTCGCCGAAGACGATATCACTTTCACGAATGAGGACGCAGATGATTGCTGCTGCCACACAACGACACACTGGTAATTTCTTTAAATGTGCTAGATTTTAAGATTAAACGTGTTCTAGTGGATCTAGGATGTTCGACCAATATCATACAATGGAGAGTATTGGAGCAAGCTAAACTTATCGGAAGCATCATTACGGCTATAAAACTCCTCGCCGGATTCAACCTCGCGAGTGTGACAACCCGAGGAGTGATTTTGTTACCCACAAACGCCGAAGAAGTAATGAAAAAAAACTCTTTTTGAAGTGATAAATGGCGATATAGGATGTAACATTATTCTAGAAAGGTCGTGGTTGCACGAAATAAAAGTTGTACCATCAACATATCATCAATTGCTGAAGTTTCCAACGCCCGAAGGAGTTAAATAGATAAGGGGTGACCAACCGGCAGCAAGGGAAATGAATGCAATTTCGATCTCTAGTAGCAAAGGTAAGGAACACGCGGCATAGCAATTGTAGGAACCGACGCTTGCTCCCGAACTAGATGAAGTTAGCCCGGGGGCAGAAATGTTAGAATTTTATCAGGTGCTGAGATATTTCCAGGTTCCAGAAAAGACAGATGCAACAAAATCCACAGCGGAAGAGCTTGAGCAAGTTGCGTTGTTCAAAGAATTCTTAGAAAGAAAATTTCGCTTGGGGACAGGACTGCATCCCGAGCTTAGGTCTGGCTTTATTAAATTTCTTAAATCTAATGCTGATTGTTTTGCATGGTCGCATGCAGATATGACTGGTATCCCGACGGAGGTAGCCATACACAAGTTAAGTTTGGATCCCAACATACCTCCAGTAAGAGAAAAGAAACGCTTACTCAATATCGGTTCGATCCGAGAGGTAAATTATCCAGACTAGTTAGCTAATGTAGTAGTAGTTCCTAAGAGAACAAAAATTTCCCATGTGTGTAGATTATAAAGATATGAATAAAGCGTGCCCGAAAGACTCGTTCCCACTGCCAAACATCGATCAAATGATTGATGCTACGGCCGGACACGAGTTAATCAGTTTCCTCGATGCTTATTCCAGGTACAATCAAATTAAGATTAACCCGGAGGATCATGAAAAGACTTCGTCTATAACGAATTTTGGTACATATTGCTATATGTGATGCCTTCGGGTTGAAAAATGCCGGAGCCATTTATCAACGACTCGTGAATAAGATGTTTGAAAAACAAATAGGAAAAATTATGAAAGTTTATATAGACGATATGCTCGTTAAGTCTTTAAATACAGGTGATTACCTTAAACATATGCAAGAAACTTTTGACATCCTAAGGAAGCATAACATGAAACTTAACCTCGAGAAATGCGCGTTCGGAGTCAACTCTAGTAAGTTTCTGGGGTTTCTAGTATCGTAAAAGGGAATTGAGAAAAACCCCGATAAGACCAAGGCCATCGAAGACATCCCCGACCAATTGTCAAGCGTGAAGGAAGTCCAAAGGCTCACGGGGAGATTAACAGCTTTGAGCAGGTTCATTTTCCGGTAATCAGAAAAATGTCACCGTTTCTTCGCACTGCTCAAAAAGAAAAACCCGGAGTGCCAGCGAGCTTTGAGAGATTTGAAAAATTACTTCTCAAGCCCTCCGTTGCTTTAGAAACCAAAAGAAGGTGAAATATTGTTATTCTACCTCGCGGTCTTGGATGTCGCAGTAAGTATAGTTTTAGTCTGTGAGGACGAAGGTACGCAATCTCCCATTTATTAAGTTAGTAAAATTTTAACGAGAGCAGAAACTCGCTACCCCTATTTAGAGAAACTGTCCTTAGCTCTCGGAGTCGCCGCTCGGAAGCTGAGGCCCTACTTTTAATGTCACTCGATAGCTATGGTGATCACTTTCCCTTTGCGAAACATCCTTCACAAACCCGAGCTCTCGGGTAGATTGGCCAAATAGGCCGTCGAAATGAGTGAGTTTGACATAGAATATAAATAAAGGAATACAATTAAGTCACAACTCTTGGCTGACTTTGTGGCCGATTTCAGTCCGGGATAACTGCCTCTGCCAACTAAAGAGGTAGTAATTGTGTCAGAATCGACATCGGAGGTTTGGACCTTATTTACGGACGGAGCTTCCAACGTAAAAGGTTCTGGGCTTGGTATAGTATTAATCACGCCTTTGGGAGAAACTCTAAGGCAAGCCATTAGAACGGTCCCTTTAACTAACAATGAAGCAGAGTATGAGGCTTTGATTGAAGGGATTGAACTGGTCTAGGGACTTGATTCCGAGGTCATCGAAATCAAATGCGACTCATAACTGGTGGTAAATCAGGTCTACGGGATCTTCGAAACAAAAAAAGAGCACATGCAACAATATGTGGTAAAGGTCCAAGCTCTGTTGGCGTGATTTCAGGAGTGGTCGATTACTCATATCCCAAGGGAATATAACGCAGAAGCGGATGCATTGGCTAACATTGGATCATCGACAGAAAAAAAGGGACCAGAGTCCGGGACGGTAGTACAACTGATGAACTCGGTCCTGGATACAATAGCTACTATGGGGTAAATGCGACTAATTTGGTCTGGAACTGGAGGAATGAAATCATCGATTATATAGAGCATGGAAAGTTGCCCGAGGACTCCAAAACGTCCCGGACGCTGCGCGCCAAAGCAACACGATATAGCTTAAAGAGAGGCCAACTATATAGAAAATCTTTCAAAGGCCCACTGGCCCGATGCTTGCGGGCATCCAAAGCTAACTATGTTATGCAAGAACTCCACGAAGGGATATGCAGCAACCATTCAGGCGCAGATTCCTTAGTGCTGAAATTGGTAAGTGTAGGATATTATTGGCCCCGCATAGAACAAGATACCAAAAACTTCGTACGAAAGTGTGATAAGTGCCAACGCTGAACCGTTGCATTCGGTTCTGTCCTCGTGGCCGTTCATGAAATGGGGAATGGACATCGTCGGGCCATTGACGCCAGCCCCCGAAAAGGTAAGATTACTTTTGATTTTGGTTGACTATTTTTCTAAGTGGGTGGAAGAAGGTCTTTATCAGAAGATCGGCGAGCGCGAAGTGGTGAATTTCTTGTGGGAAAATATAATTTGCAGGTTCTAAATACCAAAAAAGATAGCATGCGATAACGGGCCACAATTTATCGGTGCAAAAATCACAAAGTTCCTTGAAGATTTAAAAATAAAGAGGATCATATATTCACCCTACCATCCGAGCGCAAATGGTTAAGCCGAGTCAACGAACAAAGTGATTATACAAAACCTCAAGAAAAGGTTGGAAGCGGCTAAAGGTAATTGGCCCGAGGAATTACCCAGAGTTTTATGGGCATAGCGAACAACGACCAAATCGAGCACAGGGGAAACTCACTTTTCCCTTGTGTACGGGGCAGAAGCTTTAATCCCAGTGGAAGTAGGGAAACCCACCTTGGGATATTTCCAAGCAAATGAAAAATCAAACAATGAAGCAATGTTAGTCAACTTGAAGCTACTCGATGAGCGTAGGGACTTGGCGCTTTTAAGAATGGCAGCCCAAAGTAGAGAATGGAGCGGTATTATAATCGAAGAGCCAACCTCCGTTATTTCAAAGTAGGAGACTTGGTCCTAAGGAAAGTAACTCAAAGCAAGCGGGAGCTCAACGCAGGGAAGCTAGGTCCAACATGGGAAGGCCCCTACCGGGTTTCAGCTGTCACCTGAAAAAGTTCATATGAATTAGAAAACCAGGATGGAGAAAAGAATCCCAGCAACTGGAATGTGGCACACCTCAAAAGATATTATTGTTGATGAACATCACCTGAACTGAAAGTATGTGCTGCACTCTTTTTCCCTTCATCCAATTTTCGTCCCAACTGGGTTTTTCTGGCAAGGTTTTTAACGAGGCAGCAACAGAAAGCATACTACGAAGAAAGCTCCAACAACAGCAATAAGACCTTTAATAGTAAGGCACATAATCAAAGATCCACTCTGGGACGGTTAGATAATCTTTTGCTCTATTGCAAAATTCCTACTGGGAAGCTAAGTTTGCTATCGAGCAAAGGTTACCCGACCGTTCACAAGTATAAACCACTAGAGGGTTGTTAGATAGTCCTTCGCTCGATAGCATAAATTCCTGAGGGGAAGTAAAGTATGTTACCGAGTTAAGGATTATCTAGCAATTCATTAGTGAGATCCTCGAAGGTACAAGGCTTCTAATGTTCCAATTCGCATTCTTCGCATTTGAATAGGGGGCGATATGAGGATACGGAAATAATGACTACCACGTCAACCGAGAAGCAAAAATCGAAAACATAGTTGTATCTTCGGGACTGGGGACTGCGCGACCAGCCCCGTAGAAATAAGTTGTACAAGTTAGCCACAAGTAGTGGCAATTTCTTTTTTTAGCATAACAAATGCTTATGTACTTTTTGAAAATGGAAGGAATAAATGAAGTCCTTTTGTTTTTGTCTTGTTTCTTGTCTGAACGATGAATCAACTTTGTCATTTGAAAGTTAAACAAGTACTTCAAATGCTAGTGTCGTAATGAGCATGAGACGTCCTCTTCAAGAGCACCGTAAACATAAGAGGTCCCTCTCTTATAAAAACCCTCACGTTAAAGGGTTTTCGAAAGAACTCATGCCCGGAATAAAAATGCTTTTGGGAAAAATACACCCAAGACTTTACATAATAAGACACAAACAGTAAAACTTACGCAAAACTCTTAAGCTAAAAGAAGAAAATGCAAAGATTCAAACTTGCATAAATGTTCAAATGAAGAAAGACTCAAACAATACCCGAGAAAAAAGATGTTTTTATTTACAATAACATGCCAAAATGGCACATATACAAGAATTGAAAAAAGAAAAGAAAATCTAAACTTTAGCATTTCAGGAACTCGGAGGAAGAGAAGTGTCCGCGCTCCCAGGGGAAGTGGATAGATCTGCCGATGGCTCAACATTTTGTCCTTCGCCAGTTTGGCCTTCAACATCTTTATTTTCCGCTTCCTCTTTAGTTCTCGAAGTTTTAGAATCGGAACTGGAAGAACCATTCGCAGCAGGCTCTGTCAGGAGACCGTTTTTAGCCGCCAACTCAAGCTCACGGGCCTTAGCAATTTAAGCATCAAAGTCAATGATACCAGCTTTGGCCTTTTCCAAGGTTTTTCTCTTCATGTTGTACATAGAGTAAGTTTTCTCAACGACGAGGGAAGCCGCTCGGCACTTAAGTTCTTCTTTGAGTTGGGTTTCCTCGGCAGAAAAACTTTCCCAGGCGGATCTAACGGATCCTAGGTTAACATCAAGGCCGCGGACAGTTGAACCAAAGAACCTATTATGCTCGATGGTTTTCCTATACTTCTCCTCCAACTGGGTATATTTCGCCCCCACAGCAGCAAGTTCTTCGGTTTTGAAGTTCAAGGCTACCTCTAAGTTAGTCAATCTTTTAGCGGAGGCAGCCTCACGATTGGATGCAGCAAGAACGACGTTATGAACTTCACTCCATTTGGCCTTAGCCTCTTCAAATTGAACCCTCAGCAGGGAAATCTCTTGGCTAAGGATCTCCACTTCTTGCTCGCTTTTCTGCAAACAAGCCTCCAATACAACAGCCTCAGTGGCTTTGGAAGGCGAGCGACACTTTGCTCCCACTCTGCCAAAAGCTGATCCCATGCGGAGGTAATTTCTTCGTTCTCACGAAGCAACCTCTGAAGGCCCTCAAAAGCAAGAAAGTTGGCATACAAAGAAAGAAAGGCAAAACTCAGGATATGTTCAGGCAAAAATAGAAGAAATAACAAATGAAGAAAGGAATGTACTGCTGCGGCGTTGTGCATGGCATTGTTCAAAAAATACTCTCCCGAGAGTGCCTGAATCTTTTCACAATCTTTCTAAAGGTTTCAGATAATTAGCAAGCTCCACCGGCTGGGATAGCAGGTTGCATCTGGTAGAGACTGAAAGAGTAATATTCCTCCTCCTTTGTGGATCTTCAGAAGGGGCAGCATAATTTTGCCCCAAATTCCCATGAACTGGGGACTGGGGAAAAGGAACACCTTCTTCGTGGTCAGGTGCGACCGGTGGAGATAATGTAGTAGTTGCTGGTGGAAGAGTGGATGAAGGTGGAAATGATGTAGCAGTTGCTGGAGTTGGTGAAGATGAAGATAAAGCTGATGGAGTTGAAAAGTGAGAAGTAGCTGCAACAAATGCAGTGCTGGTTGTTGGTTGCTCATTAGCGAGGATGGAAGGAACCAGGTACTCAGCCCCAAAATACCGGGCATGGCGAATGGAACACGGGAGCGAGAGTTGGCATTTTCCACCATATCATATTCCCCCTAGAGCACCGAGACATCGCCCTCGGATGTTGTAACTAACTCAACAGGTTGAGCATTCTATTGAGTTGATGAGGATCATCGCCTTATATGTAGAGAAGCTCCCCTACCACTAGGTTCTCTATCATCGTCGATCATCATAGTGTCTATGACCGGCCCGCGAGGAGGGCTAGTCACCACAACTACCGAAGATGACTCGGGGGCAATAATCTTCGCCCTCTTATTCTTTTCCCTGGCTGCGGAGGAGCATATTCTTTTTGGTTGTTTGTCCTCCGACGGGGACTCCATAAAGAAATACTTGTGTCCGAAGCAGGCTCGGAGAAACCTGTTCGAGTAAGCGCCTCCAGAAGCAGCCTCACTGCGTCAGCAGGATCAACCAAAACGTCCTCCTCGAGGACAATAACAGAACCCGCGGGTAGACTTGATTTCAGAGAAAAGATAGAAGGGGTCAATCAGCTTCTTCACATAAAAAACTGAAACAAGGTGAGTTTTAGTTACCATAGTTTTTGTCCTTCCACCCGTATTTAAGGGCCAGTTCTTTCCACGTGCGGGTTTCAGGCGTAGTGGCATCCAAGATCTTCTGGAACAACTGGTCCAAGCCTTCAACCATCGGAGGGATCCAACGTGTTGCTGAAACAGGTGAAAGATGGAAGATCAATACGAGAATAAAAGAATACCTAATAAAAGAAATATTAAACAAGGAGCTTACGAGTGCGGTTCATGCTTTCGGAAAGGATGAAGCCATTGCCAGAATGATATCGTTGGTGGCAACTGCAACTAACCATTCCATCCGCCCACGGTCGTTGTCATCATCCATGCTAGATAACAAAGCATGGTGGCCACGTTTGCTGAAATTTATCATTTCCTTGCAGATGATTTTGGGGAATAAAGATTCATCATATGAGCTAAAGATAGCTCCTCTCCCGTCTCTTGGCACAAGCGCCGAAGGCAGGCAATCGTCCTCCACACAGAAGGACTTACTTGTACGAAACATATCTGATAGCGGAGGCAGAACTCTGCAATAACGGAGTCAAGCTCTCCACTCAAAGAAAATGCACCCAAAGTAAATGGATATGTGTAAAATATGTAAAACCCTCCTTGGGAAGGGTCACTCGCTCCGATTGATCAGGAGCAACAAGATCCAAATCATGGCAACGGTAGTCTTCCTTCACAACTGGAATACTGGAAGAACGAATGGAAGAAGGATATCTGCCAACAGCCCTTGTGCGAGGGAGAGCCGAAGGGAATTTCTCTTCGAAATCTTTTGTTGTAACAAGACTTCTAGAACTGATGGAATCCAGCGTTGGAGGAGCATCATCCTAGGCTTTGTTCTTGCCCTTTAAAGAGCTAACATTATTTGAAGAAGAAGCCATTTGGATGAAAGAAAAGCTTTTTGTTTGAAGGGAGATAAAGAAAGGTTTATTAACAGCAAAAAAGGTTTTAGAAAACTTGGAAAATTATGGAATATAAGGGAGAAGGTTGATGCGTATGAGTAAAAGTTTTAGCGGCTAAAATCATGGCCATGGTTACCTTGATAATCGGCACAAGTTGTGCTGAATCGTGGGATGACGCGTGTTCGGGGCATTAAATGTGGAGAGACGTGTGTCTAATCAACCGTTAGACGCCTTCAGAGGGGATCATAGTAATTCCCGCCAAAAGAGCGTTTCTACCAACTTCCCCGTGATACAAAGTTATGTCACCGGAAAGCAGGGGGACTATCTGTATAGGGTAAAATATGCTATGTTACGTGACCGCCCAAAAGAGGGACACGTGGAACCTAATACGGGGGATAGCCAAACCCGAAGGCAACGGTCCCGTTTGTCACCGGAAAGAATAACACTCATAAGGATGCAATAAATACTCTTCGCCCGGTAGCATTTAATGAAGAATATTCCACAACATTAAGTATGTTGGCCGTTACAAGGAATTTGACATTTATGCTCACTGTCACATCTTCATCAATGGCCCTCATAATTGACATTAAAGAATGACACGATCTTAGGACCTCCTTTCCTAGACATAGCTATAAATAGTGAGCTCTATCATCATTGTAAGGACACGAATTTTCTGGCAAACTAATACTGCAACCTACTCAAAGCTCTAATTATTTTACCTTCTTATTTTCTGTTCTTATTCTTATTACTATTGCGCCCGAGGCTTCACTAACAAAGTCTCTATTCTGTCATTTCGTCTTCCTATCAAGGCTAAGTGTTATATATTTCTTCAATTATCTTATTATTTCGGGATCAAATTAATTCACTTATCTAGAAACCATATAAAATTCAACTGTATTGTTTTACGGGTAAACATTAGGGAAAGGATAACTTAAGTTCAAAGAAGGAAATTGAGATGACAGGTCAACTGCATGAGGCAGGCGATTTGATAAATGATGCTATTGATCTTCTGGTGGCTTCATATTTGTAGGTGTATTTATATTTCCAAATTTTCCAGCATATCACTGAAGGTAGACACTGCATGATCAGTTCATGAGCCCTATTTGGAGATTTAAGAAGCCACCACCTCATGAGTTTTGCTATGAGTTATCTGTATTTGGAATGGACAATCCACGAGCATCTTGAAATACTCCCACTTCTTCATCAACCTGTCCTTGAGTAATTAAATGATTAACATCTTCATCTTTAACCATTATAGCAACAGTAGCATTCCAACGGACCATGAACCTCAAATGTAGTTGGATGATCTTCTGTAACCAATTTCCATTTAATAATCTAAGCATCTGGAGTGGCACTTTGAATGGCAACTGTTTGTGCCAAATCTTAGATAGAGTATTGGAAAACTAATTCAAAGTTGTAGTAGGAAATCTTAGCCATTTAAAATTTGATTTATTTAATTCATGTCTAAATAGGATTTGTGATCAGAATTAATATAGGAATAGACTTTCATGTTTATAGTTGACATAAGTTTTGTACTATTATAAATAGGGGTATTACTAGCGTATTTTATGTGTGGAGATTTGTGAAGGAAATAAAAAATTATAGAGAGTTTTCAGAGATTAATAATAAAATATTTTCATTCATTTAAATAGGGGAATAACTAGCTTATTTTAAGTGTGAAGATTTGTAAGACCTGTAGATCGAGAACATTCACAAATTTATAATAAACTATTTTTCTTTGTTTTGTATCAGGGCTTTTACGATCTTGGAAAATAATCAAGTAGCTTCTGTTGCCGGCAGGCGGCGCTAGCCAATATGTGCCGGCCGTCTGGCTATTGAGTATGTTGGCAAACGACAACGATATATGCATGAAACATAATCATGCCGAGAAGGATTGATAAAAAAAAATTACAATATTGCAAGTATAAAGAGGTGCAAGTAATTCAATACAAGAGGAAGAAACTCTTCTCTAAAAGTTAGAGAGAGGTTGAAAAAAAATTGGACGTTGACTACAAGTGCTTCAACAAAATTGGGAGTTGATGACAAAGTGCATCAACGGAAGTTGAAGACAGATACTTCAACAAAATTGGTTGTTGGTGACAAAGTGCATCAATGAGGGATGGAGACATGTGCTTCAACAAAAGTAGAATATTGGAGAGAAATGCTCCAATACAACAAAAGTCAAAGTTGGAGAGAAGTGTTACAATACAACAGAAAAATATTGGATGTTGAAGAGAAGTACCTCAACAATTGAAGATTGGAGAGAAGTGTTCAAAGACAAGAGAAAACGTATATAACTTTGAATTACAGGAGAATGTTGGAAAATTAATTCAAAGTTGTAGTAGAATACCTTAGTTATTTAGGATTTGATTTATCTAATTCATGTCTAAATAGGATTTGTAGTCAGATTTAATATAGGAATAGACTTTCATGTTTCTAGACGTTGACATAGGTTTTGTACTAATATAAATAAGGGTATTACTAGCTTATTTTATGTGTGGAGATTTGTGGAGGAAATAAAGAATTGTAAAGAGCTTTCAGAGATTAATAATAAAATATTTTCTTTCGCGGAGTCAGAGATGAAGCTTTGGATTTTATTATATTAGTTTTAACTTTGTTATTTGGTTCTATTTTTACTTTCTATAGAGATAATTTTTAAAAATATTATCTTTTAATTTAATACTATAATTTAGGACTTATATACTTTAACAAGAAATATATTGAGTGACTCTTTATATATTTAGCATCACTAGAAGAAAAAATAAGGAAAATCAAAAAGAAAAGAAAAAAGCCAATAAAACTTTTGATAAATGACAAAATTCCTTCTTATCTAACCTAACAAACCCGCAAAGAAAAAAGAAAGGAGCAAAATAAAAACATCCACTCTACGTATATTCACGTGATCACAATTTACACAAGTTAATCACTAAGAAAATAATTGATTAGAAAAATTATGTTAAGTTTCTTAATCCAGTGTGTAAAATTTAAGGTAATAGATGAAGCAGATAAGTAAGGTATTATTATAGATTTCTTAACTACTATACCATCAATTTGGGTTGGTGCAGAATGGATGTGTCAAATTGTTCTTTTTTCTTCTTGTTTTAACTTGTCTTGTATAGATGGTCAAATATTCCCTACTTCATTGTGCGCAAGGACACTTCATTGGTGATTTTTGTTGTTGAGGCTCACCAAGTTTACAGCACTTGACTTCATCACATACTTATCTATCGTTGATGCCTGGATTTCAGTCCATGCGAATAACTAGACAAGAATTCAATGAAGCTTTCGATTAAATATTTGATGTCGTGCTATAATTTTAGATATTTTGACTTTATTTATTTTATTTGCTTGTTGTTTGGATGCTAATTTGTGGGACAATTGAGCTTAATAGAATTTATTTTACGTGTAGGAATGCTTGGACATGAAGTGGCGAAACGTTTCACAAAATGGTACCTAAAAACTACAAAATAGAGCAATAAAAGAAGACGTGCAAGGCAATGAAAAGTCATGGCCGTAAACAGTGCAAGGCTTTATCCAGGGCATTGTCATTGGCACCTCTGACAGTGCCTCGCATAGAAATGTTGGTGCCTCTGATAGTGCCTTGCGCAGAAATGTTGGCGCCTTTGACAATGCCCCCCGTCGACGATGCTATCCGAGCCAATTTTATTTCCTCACTATTTTTGGATGTGTAAACTTCGGCCCCAACCCTGTAAATACCTCCTAACTTAGTTTTTAGAGGGGGAAGACATTATTGAAGAGGCAAAAGGCTACAGAATACTCTAGAGCACGGATCACACGAGTTTTTCTCTCCGCTCTTCTTTAATATGTAGTTTAATATTTTTGAATATTACTATGATTGGTTATACATTTATGAGTAGCTAAACTCTCTAATATAGGGTTTGATGGAACCTTTTGGAGGAGGAATTCTTATTACATTTTAATACAATTTTGCCTTTGAAATCCCTACTTGTTCAACTACGTGTTTATTGCTATTGATTGAATGACCATCAACTGCCTGTGCCTATTTATTATGTATTGCTTGAGAAAGAGCGCATATTTAGTTTTTTGTCGAATATCGTCACTCTCAAGGTATATGAGAGAGCACTACAGCGGGTTTACAAGCGGGATTAGAGATAACGAAGCTTTGAAGTGATCATAGAGGCGGTGAAAAAGTGCGAGCTAGCGTAATTCGAGAGAATATGACTAGTAAATTATTGTAGTTTCTCGAGAGAGAATTACGATAATTCGATTGCTCATAATCAGTAGAGAATACTTAGGCGAAATTGTAGGAGACGTAGTGGGAAGGATTCCGATTTGACAATTGGGGAAATCATAATTCTAGGCTTTTCTAATCTTGTCTCCAACCCTTAGTATCCCTTAGTTGTCTGTGGGATTCGACTCCGGACTTTAGACCAGATTATATTTGCAGCGATCGCTTATCCTTTTTAGGACTAGAGTTGGGCATGATCAAATTTTGGCGCCGTTGCCGGGGAACTAACTGTGTAGTTGTAGCTGTATATATTTTTCTAGGTTTCAAGTTTGAACTTTTATTTTATTTTATTTTGTTTTAGTTTTTAAATTTAATTTTATTTTACTTGTTGATTTGAGAAACATGACATCTTGGAATTATGGAAGTTTAGGTGTTGGTAATTTTACTTTTGATCCGTATATATATTGTGAAGGAAACCACCTGTGGCAAAATTTTCAAAACGTTCCTGAGAGCGAGTTATGTACACCAACTCAATCTTGTTTGTGGAATGTGTGTGATGTGTGTGGCGGTCAAAATGGTCACTTTCATGGTTGTGCTTATATTTCTTATCCTCCCCCAACCCTTTAGTATGATGGTTCTACTTTTTCTTGTGAAGGGAATAGCAACAAAGGACCAGGGGGTGATGACCTGACGGAGATCAAGGATATGTTAAGGTACCTTGTGGGAAATAATTATGAGACACAACAGCAAATATAAAGACAAGAGGCAACTATTTGCAACTTGGAGGCTCAAGTGAGTCAAATAGTTGAAGCTTTTAATGCTCAACAAGTTAATAGTATGGATAGTAGCGAGGAGCAGTGTGCATTAGACACAGAAATTGAGGTGCCAATGGAGGGGTCCAGAGTAGAACACCAACACCTAACTAGCTAGAATTTGATGATGTCAATATTGAAGAAATGATACTAGAGTCAGGCAAGGACATTGGGGATACAAATTTAATTGACTCTAGTATAATTTGTATCGAGGAGGCTGAAAATCTTGAAGTTCAGGTATTTGAACGTGCGGACCTCATTCTAAACACTTCTCTACATTATGTTCGGATGGTGAAATGAGAATTGATTCTTATGAGCATAAAAAGGAGGCAAGGGAAGAGGTAGATGAGCCTTATATTTTGAAATTTTCAAGGCCATCTATGTAAGGTAACATCCCTCAGTCGAGAGCCAAAAGGTGCACGAGAGTTTACTTAATTTTTGGCTCACAAGAATTTGTACCGCCCCAGGAGCATAATTATAAGCTTGAATTAAAACTTGGGGTTCAATTAATAAGCTCGAGGTGGAAGCAGAAAGTGGTTCACATCGTGTCGCGACGTTAAATCAGGTGCTTGTTAGGAGGCAACCCAACTTTACTTCTTTCTTTTAATTTTAATTTTTTTAATTATTTTTTTTACTGTACTATTTCGGTAGTGTCGTTTTTATTTTGTAGGAGCATGGAATACAAAGTCATTGGAAGGATTCAACAGCAAGCCAAATGGATAGAACTAATTGTGGGGTGCACGCACAAAGAAAAATACCCGGGGAGAAGTCTGAGTACCCCATGAGCTGCTAGTGCTTCGGCTTTTGGCCTACCAGGGAGTTTATTTATCATTTATGTTGCGCATTGAGGATAATGCACAATTTTAAGTGTGGGCTGAAGAGATTGTCTAGGGGACTTTCTATGCTATTTTAATTATGTTAGTTTAATTGATGATTTTTTTTATAAAAGGAAAATTTAGACTTTTCCTGATGATAGATCTCCTAGACAGTTTTCTTGAGCGATTAAAGTCTAAACAAAAAATACAAAAAAAATTTAAAACATAAAAAAATACAAAAATATGTCTTTTAGTTTCCCTTATGTAGTAATAATACTCTGTGGTTTTTCTTTGTGCACCGCTTCTTTTTCATGGGGTATAACTTGAACCGGGTTAATAATATTTTTTTCTCAGAGTAGAGTAATACTTAGGAAATAAAGGAGCAGATATGATGAGATTCACACCTTTTGATTGGTTTGATGGTTGCATACTTAGGTTTTGGCATGTTTTTCACTTTCCCTTAGCTTTAAATATATGATGATGCCTTGATAAAAATGAATAGCATGTGGTATAACTCTTATGTCTTGGTTGCTTTACTTGTGTTCACATTGTGCTTTATGCTTAATATATCTCTTGCCTTTGTGAATACTTATTCGATTGAGAGTCCGAATGAAACTATCCTTAGGGGGTTATGTGCTATGTGTGAAGTGAGTTCTTTGTATATTCCATGTTATTTCATTTGAGTCTAGAACTTGTCCGCAATGTGAATTGAATCGAAGTCCTAGGTGTTGCTTGGTTTAAAAAGTGATGTTAGGCTTTCTTTGATTTTTTTTAGTTTTGTTGCTTATCACAAATAAAATCATCACTAGTTATCCTATTGAGCCTATAAGCCTTTCTTTTGGTACCACATTATAAGCCTATCCCCTTTTATTTTTAATTGAATTATTTTGATCCTTATACCTCTTAAAGCACTTGAATTGTAAAGAGAGCACTAGAATAAGAAAACTTGGTGTAGCTTTTGACTGGAACCAATAGAAGGAAGAAATGTGCACTTGTATCTTAATAAAACTCCACTAGCGGCAAGGCAAAAAAATAAATAAATAAAGGTTCTTATTTTTGCTAGTGGATGTGATCTGAAGTAGTTTGTAAAGAAAAAGGAAAAGTATTTTGGGGTGAGCTATCTTGTGATGATTGAAGTGGGTTGAAGGTATTTTGCGCTTAAGGTTGAACACGTGATGTGTTAAAGTGCTTAGAAGGGTTAACCACTATATCCTAAATATATCCTACCTATCCGTTAGCCCACATTACAATCATAATAAAGTCCTAGTTGATTTCGGACCGGGCGGGCCTACATTAGTAGAGGTTTACATAATGGGCAAGCCTGTGGTACCTTTTGCATGCATGTGACTTCTTTGAGAGAGTGAGTGATATTTCTTCATATGCATGAGTCTTTAAAATATATTCGATCATGTGATTTGGATGTGTGGACCGCTTACTCTTTTATTTTATTGTGAGGGTACATGATTTCATAAAGGATAGGTAACATTATTAGACTTCTCTGTTAGATTAAGTATTCAAGCCTCGGGTGCATTGTGACATTGAGTTAGTTTTCGAGGCTAGAATTTTTATAATCATTTTGTTCCTGCGTTGTAAATTGTGAAATTTGGCATAAGTACGGAAAGTGTATTTTGACCGCATATGCTAGAGCTTAATTATTGCAATCAACCATGGTCATAGGTATAGTGTGTTGTGAATGTGTGGTTTGTGGGGTAGTTGAAGAGGAAGTGTGTAGTTGGTTGACTCGAGGGCGAGCAACATTTAAGTGTGGGGTGTTGATGTCGTGCTATAATTTCATATATTTTGACGTTATTTACCCTACTTGCTTGTTGTTTGGATGCTAATTTGTGCGATAATTGAGCTTAATAGAGTTTATTTTATTTGTAGGGATGCTTGGACATGACGTGGAGAAAAGTTGCACGAAATGGTACCTAAAAGCTACAAAATGGAGCAATAAAAGAAGACGTGCAAGGCAATGAAAAGTCACGGCCTTAGACAGCGCAAGACTTTGTCCAGGGCATTGTCATTGGCGCCTCTGACAGTGCCTCGTGCAGAAATGTTGGCGCCTTTGATAGTGCCTCACGCAGAAATGTTGGCGCGTCTGACAATGCCCGCGTCGACGTTGCTATTCGAGCCAATTTTATTTCCTCACTATTTTTGGACGTGTAAACTTCGGCCCCAACCCTATAAATACACCATAAACTTAGTTTTTAGAGGGGGAAGACATGATTGAAGAGGAAAAAGGCTACGGAATACTCTGGAGCGCGGATAACACGAGTTTTTCTCTCCGCTCTTCTTTAATCTGTAGTTTAATGTTTTTGAATATTACTATGATTGAGTAGCTAAATTCTCTAATCTAGGGTTTGATGGAACCTTTTGAAGGATGAATTCTTGTTATGTTTTAATATAGTTTTGCTTTGAATATCCCTACTTGTTCAACTACGTGTTTATTGCTGTTGATTAAATGACAATCAATTGACTGTACCTATTTATTATGTATTGCTTGAGAAAGAATGCATATATAGGTTGTTGTCGAACATCGTCACTCCCAAGGTATATGAGAGATCAATACGGCAAGTTTACAAGCGGGATTAGAGATAACGAAGCTTTGACGTGATCATAGTGGGCGGTGAAAAAGTGCGAGCTATTGTAATTCGAGAGAATATGACTAGTAAATTAATGTAGTTGCTCGAGAGAGAAGTACGATAAGTCGAGTGCTCAGAATCAAAAGATAATACTTAGGCGAAATTGTAGGAGACGTAGCGGGAAGGATTCCAATCCGACAATTGGGGAAATCATAACTCTGGGGCTTTTGTAATCTTGTCTCCAACCCTTAGTATCCCTAGTTGTTAATTTACTACTTTAATTTGTTAGTTAATTAGTTAGACATAGGGATCTTAATATTTAAATCTTAGGAATTATTCAAGCTTGTCTTCTTAGTGATATTGAATAGTTATAGTGAAACCTTAGTTCTCTGTGGGTTTCGACTCTGAACTTTTAGACCAGATTATATTTGCAACGACCATCATTTTTAGGACTAGAGTTGGGCGTGATCAATATTCTATAACTTCCGGTTCGATTAACGTTCTCTAAGTTGAAAGTTGACTATACTTTTTGGCAAAATACAAAATTTGCCTGTCGACCGAAACTAATTGCATTCGATAGCCAAAGAGTATATCAAAATATGTATATAGTACACATATAAATAGAAATATACATTTCTCTAGTATTTTCTTCAAACAAATAGCCAGCCATATTCATTATTATCTTTTTTTTGCCATGTATATAGTTTATATATTAATTATACACATATAATATATACATTATGTATATATACATCTACCGGCTATTTTTAGTTTAAGAGGTTTGGTGGACGGCTATTTGGGTTAATTCTTAGTGTAAGGTGAAAAACTCAAAGACCCAAATAAGTACCCAACAATAGTATTATTATTCGGCCCATCAATCCAGTCCAGCTTTTTAAAACCCCAAGCAAACTCCTAGCCCCGCTCGCCCCGCTACTATATATTAACCTGCTAAAACCTAATGCAAGTTTTCTTTTCTGTATGCGAAGCAGGTCTCCAGCTCTTCTCGCCGTCGTCGTTTCCAGAGCTCCTAAAGCTCCATGTAAGTTTGCTAGTCTCTTTGATCTCCGAGTATAAACAAAAAAGAATTGTGACATTTTGTTATGTATTTTGCTTGGATATACTGTAGTTGTGATTTGTCAGCTATTTATCTTCATAGGCTGTTGGTGTTAGGACTCAATAACGATTCATAATAATGATGAACATGTGAGTTTAGATTGTATCGAACTGTGTGAAGTATTAGAAATGACAGTTGGGTTGTGAAGAAAGTCGTGAAATAGAATTTGGTGATTTGGGGCCTAAAGATTTCATAGCTTTTGTGGGTTTAGTTTGAGCTGGTAAACTGGTACTGGAGTTTAGTTTTGTATAAACGGGTTGTGCTTTTTGTTTCATTTTTGTTGGATGATCGTGCTGTCTGCCTTTTTTAGCTTTGAAACTCGTTTGATGATGAATCTGTCCCTTTATTTGATATATATGCCGAGTCCTGAGCTCATATTTATTTAGGTCCTTACATTCATTGTTGTACTATAATTTTGTTGTGAAATGCTATTCTTGGTAGTCTGTTTTTGTTAGAGTTATCATTTGATTCTGATTATTGCATTAGTTTGGAACAGAATTGTCGTAGAAGATGGTGAGGGTTAGTGTGTTGAATGATGCTCTTAAGAGCATGTACAATGCTGAGAAGAGGGGAAAGCGTCAGGTCATGATTAGGCCTTCTTCCAAAGTCATCATCAAGTTCCTCATTGTCATGCAGAAGCATGGTACTTTAGCTTGTTTACTTTATCTTCTAAGCAATTTTTTTCTTGACCTCTTTATATTCTTACATTTGCTATCTCTATGTGTAGGGTACATCGGAGAATTTGAGTATGTTGATGATCACAGGTCAGGAAAAATTGTAGTTGAACTGAATGGTAGGTTGAACAAGTGTGGCGTCATTAGTCCTCGTTTTGATGTTGGAGTTAAGGAGATTGAAGGATGGACTGCTAGGTTGTTGCCTTCCAGACAGGTATCTACATCTACCTTGCAACCTTGCTGTGCAGCCCATAAGATCATTTTGTGTGATGCTTTCTTTTCATTTATAAAAATCATGTTAAAAGGAAGATCATATGCATTTATTCCTTTTTAAAAGTTGTTAGAAGAATGTTTATAATTAATCATAAGTAGTGGAATTTTTTGGAGTAGCCATAGAAAATATGTGTGATAAGCTTATTAGTAGCTGGGACTTGGTCAGTCAAAATTCACCTGTTAATTGCCTTATAATGAAAATAGAAATGGTAGATTTTGGTGTCCCCACATAGATGGAGTGCAATCTTATCTCTTATATTATACAAATTTATCTGGCCCTGAAATATTTTGTTTGAGCTTGCAGTTTGGATACATTGTGCTGACTACATCTGCCGGTATCATGGACCATGAGGAGGCTAGAAGGAAGAATGTGGGTGGAAAGGTTCTTGGTTTCTTTTATTAAGTTCCTTATGTTAACAAGGATGAACACCCAGTTTTGGTGTACTTCGGTGTGTCATTACAATTGAAATGGTTCTAAGTTTGTTTTGAGTTTTGTTTCCCTTCAATTGTCAGTAGGGATTTTATCTGCATTTCATGGACAAGATTATCAGTACTGTTAACTTATATCCAATAGAAGTTGCTGTTTGCCTATCCATGATCCATTTTATAAGCTTTCTGTGTCTTAGTGTCAGTTGGATCCGAGGTGCTTGGCTAGGAAAGGTGTCTACTTATTTTGCAGTGGAAACTATAGTTGAATAAACTAGTTTGTGTTTCTGTTAGTTGACATTTTGATCTGGATAGGAACACCCCGCACTTGTCATTTTGATCACTGAGTAAATGGTTTGTAATCTTTTGCTGTTTCCACTGTTAGTAGCCTTCTTAAAGTCTCTTCAGCCGTCAAGCTTGGTGAAGCCATCTGTATGTTATATGCTCAGTTGGCGCTTTAGTGTGCGCGCCAAGGTACTTGGTTGTGCACATATTCACCCATGGGTTTAGTTGTGCACATCTTCACCCGTGGGTTTAGATAAATATATATTTGATAAGTGACGTTATAAAGTGGTACAAGTATTAGTTGTTGAGAAAATGTCACGACTGAACTTTTAGTGAGCGAGAGTAAAAACGTTGAAATTTAGTATCGATAATGAGCAAGAGTTAGACAGTTGAAATTTAGAATGCGTAAGCTTGCTACTGAAACCCCAAAATTGCATTTTTTCAGCCAAATTAGAAATTTAAAATGGTTTTTGAACTTGATTGACATGATTTTATTTGCGTGCATATAGTTGAATTGTTGTTCTTTCATTCGTTTGTCCCAATAACTATTGTTTGTCTAAAGAGACATTTTCTTGCATTATATTTCCTTCCTTTAGTTATTCATTATTATTTGCGCCTTAGCTTTCTTCTTTTGACTACTGGATGACAACCTTGGAAATTATTGTTTTGAGCCTCTCCATAAGGTTCTGAGTACAACACAATGACATCCGCAGTGGAGCAACTTTTTTTTCCCTTGAACTTGCACGTAAGCTACACTGTTCTAACTTGTTCAGAAGTGCCACTTAGAAAATAATACCCAAACTTTGTAGAAGGCTATCTATATCTAGTACTAATTACTCGTCTCATATAAAGCAAAAATATGTTGAACTAGAATTGTCGATAATTTTCCCTCTGTTTTCTGTTCTATGATCAGGCCAAATGCTTCATATTTCATTACGATATCTGATAAATTAGTGAGTGTTCTAGATTGTCCTCCTATATTATGTCCAATGCTGTCTCAATATCCAAAATAGTAAGGAAAGTTTGAATTGGAAGCATCGACTCCGTTACAAACAACGGAAACTATCTTGTTTAGTTACTTGTTATTCTTGTTGGGGCATCAGTCGAAGTTTCAACTTCTTTTTGTGGCGTCTTATCAACTAGTAACTTGAGTACTAGGTGGATAAATTATAGTACTAGCAGAAAATCCAAAACCTTCAAGTTCAAGTTTCAATCTGTTTTTTTCTTATTTTATTCCCTGAGGGCTACATAAGTTCGGAAATTGGTCAAAACTAATTTAACTGGTAATATTGTGTAAGAATCTGCATTTAGTCTTTGAGCATCGATTAGATATCATTTCTTTAAGAATTAAGCACGACACAATTCTTAAAGAAATGGATGCTCAACTGATACCAACTTGTTACGACTCGGATTTCCCACCTTCGGGAGTCGTGATGGCACCTATTAGTGAAAGCTAGGCAAGCCAATTAATCGAATTATTTGCCTTGTTTCTATTTTTAAATTCATTACAACTTAAAACCAACAACTAAATAACAACATAACTTAGCGAGCCGAATAATAAAATTTCAGACTTTAAAATACCGCTAATAAAATCTCCTTAACGAAACTACTCAAGATTTGGTGTCACAGCTTCACAGACTGTCTAAAAGTACTACAAATAAGGGTTTGAAAGAAATAACAAAGTACTTTCTCTGGGACTACATAAAAGAAACAGGTAGAATAGATAACGGAAGACACCAAGGCCTGCGGATGCCTACAGGACTACCTCGGGTCGCCTGATAAACAAGAAGCTCGAAGCTCACTACGGTCCGAAATCTGCAGCGCTGGGATTTGCACAAAAGAGTGCAGAGTTTAGTATCAGCACAACCGACCCCATGTGCTGGTAAGTGCCTGGCCTAACCCCGACGAGATAGTGACGAGGCTAGGACCAGACTCCAGATAGACCTGTGCAGCTATATATATATATATACATCTACAGCGGAAAGAAGAAGTAATTAAACAATTAAAGCTGGGGAAGGGAAACATGCTTCGGGGTAGCAGATAAAACAGATCATCAAAGAATAATAAGGAAATTACAATTTAACTTCTAACACGAATGAAGTGAAATACAAGCAACTTTCACTTTCAGTTCCATCTTGTTGCAGGCGTGCAACCCGACCCATTTCACATATCTTGTGGTAGGCGTACCACCCGTTCCCATTTCATTATATCTTGTGGTAGGCGTACCACCCGCTCCCATTTACATCATATTTTGTGGTAGGCGTACCACCCGCTCCCATTTACAAGTCATCAAAAAAATCACAAGAAATCCCGGCAAGGGAATAAAAGCAATATAATAACTTCCCAGCAAAGGAACAATAATATCAAAGCAAACATCTCGGCAAGGGAGACTCAGCTATAACCAACAGGATGTGTCAAACTAAGTCCAACAGGATGTCTCAAACTAAGTCCATAATGAAAAAAAAAAAAAACAAAGAAAGACCTCTCCAAGTTAGTTTTACATCTTAGCTCTTTATCATGTTGATTTGTTCAACGAGTAAGCGGAACACACTTACTCTACCTTTTGCAAAGCATACAGCAAACAAAACACACACCTCATCTCCAAAATGTATGATAAGATTTGAAAGGTAATCAATACGGAAGAAAAATAAAGCAAATAAGAGATCGGTAGACTACCGAGAGGATTAAAAAAAAAATTCGAGCGGGAAACAAAACAAAACTAACATAATTTAAAGAGTCAAATATCATCTCAAAATCTACTAGCACAACTTGGACCACCCAATCTGTGAAATTATAGAGCATAAAATGAATTTGCATGCAATGAGTAAAGTTTCATGTATAACCACTACACAAAGATCAGTATAATGATCACTCACGGTCATGCTCGACACCAACATATAGATACTCGTCACCATGCCTATACGTTGTACTCAACAAGAAGCAATTAAAAAATATGACACAACTCCTAATCCCTCAAGGTAAGGTTAGACCGGAAACTTACCTTGCTTTGCAATCAAAATCAAGATTCCAATAAACCTTCGCCTTGGAACTTTGGGTCCAAAGGCTTCAAATCTTAGTTAAGCTTTCCAATGTCGAAATATAAATTCCAGCAACTTTGTAATAAATGAATTGAGTTGAAAATACAAGCTTAGCAACTAGGCAATTCCAGAACGGAGCTTTCGCTGGTGACAACGAACGGAGCCGGTGACTGGAAATCTCAATGGCAACTTCGAACTCCACTTGCGCCGCTACTTGAAACCTTATCTGTTGGTTAGAGGTTGACGAAGACAAGGACATTCAATTATTTCTTGGAAATGGTTTAGTGGGTAGTACATAGGAAGGAACAGTGCGGAAAGAGAGCAAAGCGGTCATATAGTTTTTCAGATGTGAAGAAATTGTGATGCTCAAATCAGAACTTCCCACTTTCTCGGAGGATGCCAAAAGATTTTCAGTTTATAGGATTTACTAACGGATGTGTTGGTGAGACGTGAAAAGTGGGGGAGAGTTAGGGAGTTAGGGAAATGAGGGATTGGGGTGAGCAGATCATGGGTGATTAGTTAGGTTCTTTTGTATCTTACTTTTGTTCTTCTCGTTAGTTTTTTTTTTTACACGTTCTGAAAAATTATATAGACTGCACATGCAAATCGAAGTGAGGTAAAAAGGAGGTTTTTAAGCCTCGAAACACTGAATTCAATCTAAAAACAAGTGATGACCCTTTGGGTCGTCACATTCTCCACCTCTAAAACAACCATTCGTCCTCGAACGGACAGAAGAAGGAAGTACCTGAGTCGGAGAAAAGATGTGGATAACGGCTCCGCAGATCGGACTCGGACTCCCAGGTCAATGCCTCAGGAGGCTGACCCCTCCACTGAACACGAACAGAAGGAAAACTCTTCGACCTCAACTGACGAACCTGCCGGTCTAGAATAACTACCGGCTCCTCCTCATAAGACAATTCCTTGTCCAACTGGACGGTGCTGAAATCTAACACGTGAGATGGATCGCCGTAATATTTTCAGAGCATGGACACATGAAAAACTGGATGCACGGCTGATAAGCTCCGCGGCAATGCAAGTCTATAAGCCACCTCTCCCACTCGATCAAGGATCTCAAACGGACCAATGAACCTAGGGCTAAGCTTGCCCTTCTTCCCAAATCTCATCACGCCTTTCATAGGCGATACTCGGAGCAATACCCGCTCACCAAACATAAAAGCCACATCTCGTACCTTGCGATCTGCATAGCTCTTTTGCCTGGATTGAGCTGTACGAAGCCTATCCTGAATGATCCTGACCTTGTCCAAGGACCCCTGAACCAGATCTGTACCCAACAACCGAGCCTCTCCCGGCTCAAACCATCCAACCGGAGATCGACACCGCCTACCATATAAAGCCTCATAAGGAGCCATCTGGATACTCGACTGGTAGCTGTTATTGTAGGCAAACTCTGCTAAAGGCAAAAACTGATCCCACGAACCTCCAAAGTCAATAACACAAGCTCGGAGCATATCCTCCAAAATCTGAATAGTCCGCTCAGACTGTCCGTCCGTCTGAGGATGAAATGCTGTACTCAACTCAACCTGGGTGCCCAACTCTCGCTGAACTGCCCTCCAGAAATGCGAGGTAAACTGCGTACCCCGGTCCAAAATGATAGATACCGGTACACCATGAAGGCGAACAATCTCCCGGATATAGATCTCAGCTAACCTCTCGGATGAATAGGAGACTACCACAGGAGTGAAATGCGCTGATTTGGTCAGCCTGTCAACAATGACCCAAACTGTGTCGAACTTATTCCGAGTTTGCGGAAGTCCATCAACAAAATCCATAGTGATCCGCTCCCACTTCCACTCGGGGAGCTCAATCCTCTGAAACAGTCCACCAGGCCTCTGATGCTCACACTTAACCTGCTGGCAATTCAAACACCGAGCCACATATGCAACTATATCCTTCTTCATCTTTCGCCACCAATAGTGCTGCCGCAAGTCCTGATTTATCTTCGCGGCGCCGGGATGAATAGAATACCTGGAGCTATGGGCCTCCTCTAAAATCAACTCCTGAAGCCCCGCCACATTAGGCACACAAATTTGACCCTGCAATCTCAAAACTCCATCATCACCTAAGGTAACCTGCTTGGCACCTCCAAGCTGCACAGTGTCTCTAGGGACACACAAATGGGGATCATCAAACTGTCGATCACGGATATGCTCCAACAACGAAGAATGAGCAACCGTGCAAGCTAATACCTGACTAGGCTTAGAAATATCCAACCTCACAAACCGATTAGCCAAAGCCTGAACATCCAAAGTAAGCGGCCTCTCGCCGACCGGAATATAAGCAAGACTGCGCATATTGGCCGACTTTCTACTCAAGGCATTGACCACCACATTGGCCTTTCCCGAGTGATATAAAATAGTGACATCCTAATCCTTTAACAACTCCAACCACCTTCTCTGCCTCAAATTAAACTCCTTTTGCTTGAACAAATATTGAAGACTCTTATGATCCTTGAACACCTCACACGCCACGGCATACAGATAGTGCCTCCAAATCTTCAATGCGCGAATAATGGCTGCCAATTCTAAATCATGCACCGGATAGTTCTTCTCATGAATCTTCAACTGCCTCGAAGCATAGGCAATGACCTTGCCTTCCTGCATCAACACTGCACCAAGCCCAATATGGGAAGCATCACAATAAACTGTGTAAGGCCCTGAACCTGTGGGCAAAACTAACATTGGTGCCGTGGTCAGAGCTGTCTTGAGCTTCTGAAAGCTCGCCTCACACTCATACGACCACTTGAACTGGGCACCCTTCGGGGTCAACTTGGTCATCGGGGCAGCAATAGATGAAAACCCTTCCACGAACCGACGATAGTAGCCTGCCAATCTCAACCAGAACTCACACTTCGAGAACTTAGCATATAACTGACTATCCTTCAGAGTATGAAGAACCACTCTAAGATGCTGCTCGTGCTCCTCCTGGATGCGGGAATATATCAGAATGTCATCAATGAAGACTGTCACGAACGAGTCCAAATAAGGTCTGAACACTCGGTTCATCAAATCCATAAAAGCTGCTGGGGCATTTGTCAACCCGAAGGACATGACCAAGAACTCATAATGCCCGTACCGAGTGCGGAAAGCAGTCTTAGGGACATCGGATGCCCTAATCCTCAACTGATGGTAGCAGACCTCAAGTCAATCTTTGAAAATATCTTGGCACCCTGAAGCTGATCGAACAAATCATCAATCCTCGGCAATGGATACTTATTCTTGATTGTAACCTTGTTCAATTGTCGGTAATCAATACACATTCTCATTGACTCATCCTTCTTTTTAACAAACACACCGGCGCACCTTAAGGAGAAACACTAGGTCTAATGAAACCTTTCTCAAGCAAGTCTTGCAACTGCTCCTTCAACTCTTTCAACTCCGGCGGGGCCATGCAATACGGCGGGATAGAAATGGGCTGAGTGCCCGGAGCCAAATCAATGCAGAAGTCAATATCCCTGTCGGGTGGCATCCCCGGTAGGTCGGAAGGGAAAACCTCGGGAAACTCACGAACCACGGGCACAGAATCAATAGAGAGAACCTCAGCACTGGAATCACGAACATAAGCCAGATAGGCCAAACACCCCTTCTCAACCGTACGCCGAGCCTTCACATAAGAGATAACGCTACGGGTAGAATGACCAGGAGTCCCTCTCCACTCCAAACGAGGCATACCCGGTAAAGCTAAGGTCACAGTCTTGGCATGGGAATCCAAGATAGTGTGGTAAGGTGATAACCAGTCCATCCCAATATAACATCGAAATCAACCATGTCTAAAAGCAACAAATCTACACGATTCTCAAGACCCCCAATCACTACAACACAGGAACGATGGACTCGATCTACCACAATAGAATCACTCATCGGGGTATACACATAAACAGGAACACTCAATGAATCACTAGGCATGACCAGATACGGTGCAAAATAAGATGAGACATACGAGTAGGTAGACCCTGGATCAAATAATACTGAAGCATCTCTATTACAAAGCAGAACCATACCTGTAATCACTGCATCTGAAGCCTCAGCCTCGGGCCGGGCTGGGAGAGCATAACATCGGGGCTGGGCTCCACCACCCTGAACCACATCTCTGGGACGGCCTGCTGCTGGTTGGCCCCCACCTCTGCCGGCCTGAGCTCCACCTCTAGTACCTATACCTCCACCTCAAGCACCTTTACCCCTACCTCTAGCTAGCTGGGTGGGCTGCAGAACATCTGGTGCCTGTACCATAGCACAAGAACCCTAATGCGGAGAACTGCTCGAAGCTCGAGGGAAATACCTAGCAATGTGCCTCGTGTCGCCACAAGTAAAATAAGCCCTCGGCTGTCGACCCTGGAAACTCTGAAGCGGTGGTGCCCTGAAGGACTGCTGATTAGGATACTGCATCTGAGGACCACGGCTACCTGAAGCACCGTGAGAAACCTAAAGAGCTGACTGGAAGGGCCTAGGAGGATGGCCTCTACCATATGAATCTCTGCCTCCGGACGAAGTACCACCGAATCTACCTGAATGACGGGGTCTCTTATCCGACCCATGACCACCTCCATGCGACAGAACCATCTCAACTCTACGAGCCACATTGGCCGCCTCCTGAAAAGTAATCTCACTCCTAGTCTCCCTAGCCATCTGAAGACGAATCGGCTGAATAAGACTGTCAATAAACCTCCTCACCCTCTCCCTCTCTATAGGAAGTATGATGAGAGAATGCCGAGCCAAATCGATGAACCTGGTCTCATATTGGGTAACCGTCATGGCACCCTGCTAGAGGCGCTCAAACTGCCTCTGATAGGCCTCTCTCTGAGTAACGGGGAGAAACTTCTCCAGAAATAACACTGTGAACTGCTCCCAAGTCAAAGATGGCGACCTGGCTGGCCTAGTTAAGCAATAATCCCTCCACCAAGTCTTGGCGGATCCAGACAGGCGAAATGTAGCAAAATCTACCCCATTGGTCTCAACAATTCCCATGTTCCTGAGAACCTCGTGGCAGCTGTATAGGAAGTCCTAGGGATCCTCCGAAGAAGCACCGCTGAAAGTAGTAGTGAAGAGCTTGGTGAACCTATCCAGCCTCCACAAAGCATCGGCGGACATAGTCGCTCCATCGCCGGCCCGAGCTACTACACCCGACTGAACTGCCACAACTGGCTGAACCGCTGGAACCTGAACCTGGGGAGCTACCTGCTCCGGAGTGCGAGTAGCAGGAGTCTGAGCCCCTCCTCCAGCTTGAGAAGTGGCTGGTGCTACAGGAAGCAAGCCTGCTCGGGTGACACTCTCCATGAGACCCACCAATCGGACCAAAGCGTCCTAAAGAACTGGGGTAGCAATAAACCCCTCTGGGACCTGAGCTAGGCCCACCGGAACTGCTAGGGTCGGAGCCTCCTCGTCAAAATCAACTTGAGGCTCTGCCAGTGGTGTTGCTGCTGGGGGCTGAGCTCTGCCCCTACCTCGGCCTCTAGCATGTCCTCGGCCTCTAGCATCGCCTCGGCCTCGCCCTCTGCCCCTCGTGGGAGCTGCTGCTGGGGGCTCGGGCTGCTGAGCGGCAGATGAGGAAGCGCGTGTTCTCGCCATCTGCGAAAGAACAGAGTAAAAATCCAATTAGCATTGAGAAACAAAATCGCACAAAAAGAAAGAATAAATGTGAAGTTTTTCCTAACTCTGTAGCCTCTGGGGGATAAATACAGACGTCTTCGTACCGATTCCTCAGACTCTACCGAGCTTGTCTGTGAACTGTGAGACCCATGTAGCCTAGAGCTCTGATACCAATTTGTCACGACCCGGATTTCCCACCCTCAGGAGTCGTGCTGGCACCTACTAATGAACTAGGCAAGCCAATTAATCGAATTATTTGCCTTGTTTCTATTTTTAAATTCATTACAACTTAAAACCAACAACTAAATAACAGCATAACTTAGCAAGCCAAATAATAAAATTTCAGACTTTAAAATACCGCTAATAAAATCTCCTTAACGAAACTACTCAAGATTTGGTGTCACAACTTCACAGACTGTCTAAGAGTACTACAAATAAGGGTTTGAAAGAAATAACAAAGTACTGTCTCTGGAACTACATAAAAGAAACAGGTAGAATAGATAACGGAAGACGCCAAGGCCTGCGGATGCCTACAGGACTACCTCGGGTCGCCTGATAAGCAAGAAGCTGGAAGCTCACTACGGTCCGAAATCTGCAGTGCTGGGATCTGCACAAAAGAGTGCAGAGTGTAGTATCAGCACAACCGACCCCATATGCTGGTAAGTGGTTGGCCTAACCCCGGCGAGGTAGTGACGAGGCTAGGACCAGACTCCAGATAGACCTGTACAGTTATATATATATATATATATACACACACACACACACATACATACATACATACATACATACATAGATACATACATCGACAGTGAAAAGATAGAAGTAATTAAACAATTAAAGCTGGGGAAGGGAAACATGCTTCGGGGTAGCAGATAAAACAGATCATCAAAGAATAATAAGAAAACTACAATTTAACTTCTAACACGAATGAAGTGAAATACAAGCAACTTTCACTTTCAGTTCCATCTTATTGCAGGCGTGCAACCCGATCCCATTTCTCATATCTTGTGGTAGGCGTACCACCCTTTCCCATTTCATTATATCTTGTGGTAGGCGTACCACCCGCTCCCATTTCATCATATTTTGTGGTAGGCGTACCACCCGCTCCCATTTACATCATATTTTGCGGTAGGCGTACCACCCGCTCCCATTTACAAGTCATCACAAAAATCACAAGAAATCCCGGCAAGGGAACAAAAGTAATATAATAACTTCCCAGCAAGGGAACAATAATATCAAAGCAAACATCTTGGCAAGAGAGAATCAGCTATAACCAACAGGATGTCTCAAACTAAGTCCAACAGGATGTCTCAAACTAAGTCCATAATGAAAAAAGAAAAACAAAGAAAGACCTCTCCAAGTTAGTTTTACATCCTTAGCTCTTTATCATGTTGATTTGTTCAACGAGTTAGCGGAACACACTTACTCTACCTTTTTGCAAAGCATACAACAAACAAAACACACACCTCAGCTCCAAAATGTATGATAAGATTTGAAAGGTAATCAATTACGGAAGAAAAATAAAGCAAATAAGAGATCGGTAGACTACCGAGAGGATTAAAAAAAAAATTCGAGCTGGAAACCAAACAAAACTAACATGATTTAAAGAGTCAAATATCATCTCAAAATCTACTAGCACAACTTGGACCACCCAATCTATGAAACTATAGAGCATAAAATGAATTTGCATGCAATGAGTAAAGTTTCATGTATAACCACTACACAAAGATCAGTATAAAGATCACTCACGGTCATGCTCGACACCAACATATAGATACTCGTCACCATGCCTATGCGTCGTACTCAACAAGAAGCAATTAAAAAATATGACACAACTCCTAATCCCTCAAGGTAAGGTTAGACCGGAAACTTACCTTGCTTTGCAATCAAATTCAAGATTCCAACAAACCTTCGCCTTGGAACTTTGTGTCCAAAGGCTTCAAATCTTAGTTAAGCTTTCCAATGTCGAAATATAAATTCCAGCAACTTTGTAATAAATGAATTGAGTTGAAAATACAAGCTTAGCAACTAGGCAATTCCAGAACGGAGCTTTCGCCGGTGACAACGAACGGAGCCGGTGACTGGAAATCTCAATGGCAACTTCGAACTCCACTTGCGCCGCTACTTGAAACCTTATCTGTTGGTTAGAGGTTGACTAAGACAAGGACATTCGATTATTTCTTGGAAATGGTTTAGTGGGTAGTACATAGGAAGGAACAGTGCGGAAAAAGAGCAAAGCGGTCATATAGTTTTTCAGATGTAAAGAAATTGTGATGCTCAAATCAGAACTTCCCACTTTCTCGGAGGATGCCAAAAGATTTTCAGTTTATAGGATTTACTAATGGATGTGTTGGTGAGACGTGAAAAGTGGGGGGGAGTTAGGGAATTAGGGAAATGAGGGATTGGGGTGAGCAGATCATGGGTGATTAGTTAGGTTCTTTTGTATCTTATTTTTGTTCTTCTCGTTAGTTTTTTTTTTTTTTTTTTTACACGTTCTGAAAAATTATACAGACTGCACATGCAAATCGAGGTGAAGTAAAAAGGAAGTTTTTAAGCCTTGAAACGTTGAATTCAATCTAAAAATAAGTGATGACCCTTTGGGTCGTCACAACAAGTGTATAGTATATGTCAAACTCTGTTGCAGCACGAATGATCTTGTCTTCCTTTTGTGATCTCTACCCCTCTGGCTCAACAGTAAATGTAGTGACCTGTTAAAATTAGATTACTATTTAGTTCATGATTCGATGATCCGAAAGTAGTATACTTGTTAATAATTCTGTTATCAGTTTTAAGATCTATATATTGTTTGTTCGGTAAGGGATATGATTTGAACTTCTTAACTTTAACTGGGAAGTGAACCAAAAGAAAATGTCTGAGAAAATAATGCCAAAAGTCACATAAAAAAAAAAAAAACAAAGCTCATATTACATGCATTACAGTAAATTGAGGAACCGATTTTTTGGTCCACGGGTTGTGGCAAAATTAGCAACCAAGGACGGATGTTATTCCTTGAGCATTTTCATGGTGTTAAGCTCCAAGATGCCAATGGATATAAATATATAAACCAAGCCTAAATTCAGCAGATGAAGAATGGCGTATAGTCCGTGGTGGACAATATTTCACCATATCACGCAACGCATCAGAATTCTTCATCGTTTCTATGATCTGTGCCAACTAAATATAAATCTTTCTTTTTCACTGCGGTTAATCCCTGTGCTCCAGTCATATCCAAATTTTGTGGATTAGTTCCATGTGGGAGTTCCCATTCAAAGTGGTAGAGTAAGTGCATCAGTGGAAGCCCTACATTAACTAAACCAAATAACATTTCCGGACAAATCTTTCTTCCTGCACCAAATGGAATAAACGCAAAGTGATTTCCCATAAATGCGATAGAAAAGTTCTCAAATCTCTCTGGTATGAGACTTTCAGAATCATGCTAACTTCCGGGATCTCACCCAAGTGCTCATATATTGACAAGTACTTTAGTCTTATAAGGTGTGGTGTATCCATCAATATCTATTTGCTCGCTATCACTGCTAGAAATCAGCTAAAAAGCGACCAAAAAAAGCGACCAACGTTGGTTTCTTTTTGTCCAAAAGCCACCAAAAAGCGACCGAACAGGCCTGGTCACAATTCAGGTGGTCACTTTACCTTTGCGACCAAAGCTGGTCGCCAATTTGCGACCAACTTTGGTCTCTACAACAAAAGGACCAAACATTCCGGAAAAACATATAGAGACCAACTTTGGTCGCAAATTAGTGACCAACGTTGGTCTCTAAAGCTATTTCTTAATTAATATAATCTGAAAAATTGCGGCCAACGTTGGTCGCCATATAATTAATTTTTTTTTAATTTTTCATAAGAGACCAACGTTGGTCGCAAAACTAAAGAACAGAAAAATTAAATTTACAATTTGCGACCAACCTCGGTCGCAATATTTCCAGATTTTAAAAATCTGGTAATATAGCGACCAACCTTGGTTGCTAATCTGAAGATTTTTTTTTGATGGTTAGCGACCAACGTTGGTCGCTATTCTTGAACAGTGTTAAAATCTGGGCTGTTTAGCGACCAACGTTGGTCGCTAATTTCCAGATTTATTTTTTTTTTTCAGTGAAAAGCGACCAACTTGAGACCAACGTTGGTCGCTTTTCTTGGTTCATTTTTTTCAGAAATTGCCTGTTTTGGCAGCTACACCACCTGCTAGCTTACAAAAATCCTAAACAGGCATTTTATGCCATAACGTACAACAACAACAAACCAAATTCAAATGCCATAAACAACAACAACAACGACAACAACAACAACAGTAAACAACAACAACAACGACAACAACAACAACAACATTAAAAGTAACAAAGTATGAAGTTCAATAGAACTTATACATAAACTAACCAAAATAAGTTAAATGTTATTACAATTCAAGGATTATTAATGTCTGCATCATTAGTGTTATCATCCGATGAAGTGTCATTACCAAGACGTATGGATAAGGGTGTAGTTGTGTAGGACCGGAGGGATGATAACGGGGAGGACGGGAGGAAGTAGCACCGGGAGGGCGAGCCTCTGGCGATGACTCATGAGACCAGGGAGTCAGAAAAGCGCCAGAAGCCAAGAGAGATTTAAGCTGCTCTTGTATGGCAATATACTGAGCATCTCTAACCTTCTCTCTTTCCTTGGAGGCTTCTAGCTCGGCTGTGAGCTTTGCCACATTCTCCCGCATAGAGGAGAGGCTCTCCCCATCAAGTTGCTCCGCTTGCGCGGAAGTGCCTATTCCTTGCATTCCACACCTATAGCGGTGGAATTTCTTAGTGGGAAGCCCGTATACCTTCCCCCATTTTGGACCGCCAGCAGCCTGCGTCCATAGTCTTTCAGCATCCTCGTCCGACGGTTGGATTGGGTCGCCCGATGAAGATGGTGGCTGGCTGCGTATGAATTCTTCAACCTCAGCTGTGAAGCGACTCTATAAGAAATTTTTTATTGAATTAGTATTTCAAAAGTTATATAAAAGTAAATCAAAGTACTTAATGAAAATTGAAAACTTACATGTACAGTCGAGGCTCGGCCCTCGACCCACCTTTTTTCGTCCGAATCTTTCTTCTTGTTGACAATATGAGTCTCCTTGAATAACTCATCTTGCCTCATCGGACGGCCCGACTTCTTCTCCTGAAAACTCATAAATTTTAGGTAATAAACAGAGTAGACATTGAAAATTAAAATTAACTCAAGCAATTGCGTACCATTTTTCTTTTTATTGTACCGAGGCTGATCGCACCTCCAGTGTGCAGGGAGCCTCCCTTCTCAGAAGCACGAGCTTTCTTTCCTTGCTCGCTCTTTTTTAAGAAATCTGCGGTTAGCTATTGCCTTTGCAGATCATCCCATAGATGATCAAGCAACCAGGAGGGCTTCTGGTTCGACTTTCTTGCTCTGGAAAAGCAATGTGACAACCGCTTGCGAGCCTTGAGATGGAAATTAGCAGCTACATCCGCATTGTAGCGGTGTTCCCATATACACTTGCTCTGTATTTCAAAAATTAAGTATTTAGATGGAAATATCATAAATATAAATAATTATACTGCTTAAAAGAACATTTATACCTTAAATTCATTGAAAATTTGCTCCTTAAGCGAGAATGGGAAATCACTCGCATAAGGGCCATGATATAGGTTTCTGGTGGCTTGGGTGATTATCCTTGTAGTAACATTACTAGGGATGAACCTTTAATGTAATAAAAAAAAAGATAGATTAATATCTTAGTAAAACCGTACAAAACAATAAACGTAAAAAATAACAAATAACTCTTACCCGTCACCTTCAGGGACTATGATGATCCTGCCATATTGATCACGATGCACCTCCTCGTCATCATCACCATCACCGTCCGAACCATGTACATCAGAGGCATGTGTGGAAGGTGTAGGGGGGTCATAGCCAGTGTCTCGCAGGCGAAGGCCTGTAATAGATGGAGTCCCAGATGAAGATCGTTGCGAGCCCTGTGAATGCGACATAGCTGTATGGGCCGCAGGGGGACGTGTCACTGATTGCTGCGACCCCAGTGGCGGCGACCCGAGTGGCGGCGACCCCAGTGGCTGTGACCCCAGTGGCAGTAACCCCAGTGGCTGTGACATGGATCGATGCGGTCCATGCGACGCAGATGGCTGAGATCCACGTGGATGTGCGGCAGCTGGACTGTATGTCGGGCGTACAATCCTATGGCCCT
>MCJB01000713.1:17896-31545 GCA_002018475.1 Nicotiana obtusifolia | reverse complement strand
ATCCGTGGGTTATGCCGGGGATGAAGGTAAAGGTCTTTGGGTTATGCCAAAGAGATCCACAGGTTATGCCGGGGATCCACGGGTTATGCCGAGGAATCCACGGGTTATACTGGGGAGAAAAGAAAATAAAGATCTTTGGGTTATGCCAAAGAGGTCCACGGGTTATGCCGGGGATGAAGGACATGGTCTTTGGGTTATGCCAAAGAGATCCGCGGGTTATGCCGGGGATGAGGGTTGAAACCTTTGGGTTATACCAAAGGGATACACGGGTTATGCCGAGGATGAAGGTAAAGGTCTTTGGGTTATGCCAAATAGATCCACAAGTTATGCCGAGGATCCACGGGTTATGTCAGGGAATCCACGGGTTATGCTGGGGATAAAGGAAAAATAAAAGGTCCCTAGGTTATGCCAGGGAGGTCCACGGGTTATGCCGGGGATAAAAGAAAAATAAAAGTCTTTAGGTTATGCCAAAGAAATCCACGGGTTATGACGGGGATGAGGGTAGAAACCTTTGGGTTATGCCAAAGGGATCCACGGGTTATACCGGGGATGAGGGTAAAGGTCTTTGGGTTATGCCAAAGAGATCCACAGGTTATGTCGGGGATCCACGGATTATGCCGGGGAATCCACGGGTTATGCTAGGGATAAAGGAAAAATAAAAGGTCCCTAGGTTATGCCAGGGAGGTCCACGACTTATGCCGGGGATAAAAGAAAAACAAAAGTTTTTGGGTTATGCCAAAGAAATCAACGGGTTATGCCGGGGATGAGGGTTGAAACCTTTGGGTTATGCCGAAGGGATCCACGGGTTATGCCGGGGATGAAGGTAAAGGTCTTTGGGTTATATCAAAGAGATCCATAGGTTATGCCGGGGATCCACGGGTTATGCCGGGAAATCCACGGGTTATGCTGGGGAGAAAAGAAAATAAAGATCTTTGGGTTATGCCAAAGAGGTCCACGGGTTATGCCGGGGACAAAGAAAAATGAAAGTTTTTGTGTTATGCCAAAGAGATCCGCGGGTTATGCCGGGGATGAGGGTTAAAACCTTTGGGTTATGCCGAAGGGATCCACGGGTTATCCGGGGATGAAGGTAAAGATCTTTGGGTTATGCCAAAGAGATCCACAGGTTATGCCGGGGATCCACGGGTTATGCCGGGGAATCCACGTGTTATGCTGGGAAGAAAAGAAAATAAAAACCTTTGGGTTATACCAAAGGGATACACGGGTTATGCCGAGGATGAAGGTAAAGGTCTTTGGGTTATGCCAAATAGATCCACAAGTTATGCCCGGGATGCACGGGTTATGTCGGGGAATCCACGAGTTATGCTGGGGATAAAGGAAAAATAAAAGGTCCCTAGGTTATGCAAGGGAGGTCCACGGGTTATGCCGGGGATAAAAGAAAAACAAAAGTCTTTGGGTTATGCCAAAGAAATCCACGGGTTATGCCGGGGATGAGGGTAGAAACCTTTGGGTTATGCCAAAAGGATCCACGGGTTATGCCGGGGATGAGGGTAAAGGTCTTTCGGTTATGCCAAAGAGATCCACAGGTTATGCCGGGGATCCACGGGTTATGCTGGGGATAAAGAAAAAATAAAAGGTCCCTAGGTTATGCCAGGGAGGTCAACGGGTTATGCCGGGGATAAATGAAAAATAAAAGTCTTTGGGTTATGCCAAAGAAATCCACAGGCTATGCCGGGGATGAGGGTTGAAACCTTTGGGTTATGCCAAAGGGATCCACGGGTTTTGCCGGGATGAAGGTAAAGGTCTTTGGGTTATGCCAAAGAGATCCACAGGTTATGCCGGGGATCCACGGGCTATGCTGGGGACAAAGGAAAAATAAAAGGTCCCTAGGTTATGCCAGGGAAGTCCACGGGTTATGCCGGGGATAAAAGAAAAACAAAAGTCTTTGGGTTATGCCAAAGAAATCCACGGGTTATGCCGGGGATGAGGGTTGAAACCTTTGGGTTATGCCGGGGATGAAGGTAAAGGTCTTTGGGTTATGCCAAAGAGGTCCAGGGGTTATGCCGGGGACAAAGAAAAATAAAAGTCTTTGGGTTATGCCAAAGAGATCCGCGGGTTATGCCGGGGATGAGGGATGAACCCTTTGGGTTATGCCAAAAGGATCCACGGGTTATGCCGGGGATGAAGGTAAAGGTCTTTGGGTTATGCAAAGAGATCCACGGGTTATGCCGGGGATCCACAGGTTATGCTGGGGAATCCACAGGTTATGCTGGGGAATCCACGGGTTATGCTGGGGAGAAAAGAAAATAAAGATCTTTGGGTTATGCCAAAGAGGTACACGGGTTATGTCGGGGACAAAGAAAAATAAAAGTCTTTGGGTAATGCCAAAAAGATCCACGGGTTATGCCGGGAGAAAAAGAAAATAAAGATCTTTGGGTTATGCCAATGAGGTCCACGGGTTATGCCGGGGACAAAGAAAAACAAAAGTCTTTGGGTTATGCCAAAGAGATCCACGGGTTATGCCAGGGATGAGGGTTGAAACCTTTGGGTTATGCCAAAGGGATCCACGGGTTTTGCCGGGATGAAGGTAAAGGTCTTTGGGTTATGCCAAAGAGATCCAAAATGATGCAGAAAAGAGTTTGGAGAGGACTTCCCTATGATTATTGCTGCCAAGCTGCTTTNAAATGGGATTGGGCTTGCTGGATTGGGCCTAGCCGATTTCATTAACGGATCACCCCAGTTTTGGTCAGCTTTTGTTCATTTATAACTAACTAACTTTTAATTCCTCTTTTAATTTCATGATTAAACTAATCAATTATAGAAATCCTAACTCACTTCAATGCAAAATTAATCTAATCACCTATTTATAAGAATTAAATATTATATTAGAGGAAGTGTAAAATGGACCATTTTATGATTTTTCCAAATTTTATAAAACGATTAATTCTAAAATGTAATATAAATCCTAAACACAATGCATGATGATTTTTTAGTATTTTTTTCATGAATTAATTGACTAACAATTGAGTAATTAAGAACCTAATAAAATCCTAAAAATGACTAACACTCAATTAAAAATTATTTAATGATTTTTATAAAAGTATTTCGGGTACGGTAAAAATCACGTGCTCACAGCTGCCCCTCTTTGCTCGGAGACACGAAGGGTTTTCGTGGAAAGACAAGATGATCAACTCTACGGGATTTTTACCTACCCGAAACTACATGAGAAGCATTTTGAAAAGAGTTTGACCGAGCCTTGCTTCAAGGGTTGCCTACATATCCTTAAATAGAAAGGAATCAGGTCAGTGTAGTCCTGAAAGTTTTGGTAGCTGGGACTACCATGAAGTTGTGATTGCGTTGCTGCTGTTGTTACTGTTTGCTGCGCTCCTTATTACACCAAAATGGAAAACAAAAAGCTAGACTAGCTATGCCTATCAGCTATGATTTACAAGATTCCTATCTATAAATCTCTGGAAACTTGATCTTGAGTCTTAGCTGGTTTCCGAAGCAGACTTCGATCTGAATCTTGATGCTCATCAACTGTAGGTGCTGATTTTTCTCTAATTTTTGAATCAAGGTGGGATATGCGAATCTTATGACTTCAATCAATATTTTGAGCAGACCGCCTCCTTGTTCATTGCAGCGTTTGAATCTACTTTATTCTGGATGGAGAATCATTCTCTAAGCCATCTCGGACTCTGTGCTTCAAGGATAAACCTGTTCAGACACCAAATCAAACGAACAAAATTATCCTGCCCCAGTTTCTATTGGGACGACTTTGTGAGTTATTTGTACCTAAAAATCTAACAAGTAAAAGAAGGGTTGCCCGGTTATGCTGAAAACCGAACGAGTTATGCTAAAGAAAGTAAAGTTCTGGGGTTATGTCGAGGGTATTATCGACCTAATCTACTAGGGAAAAGAAAAAGAATTCCTAGGTTATGCCAGGAAAAAGTAAAAGGTCCTTGGGTTACGCCAGGGATCCACGAGTTATGCCGGGGAGAAAAGAAAATAAAGATCTTTGGGTTATGCCAAAGAGATCCACAGGTTATGCCGGGGATCCACGGGTTATGCCGGGGAATCCACGGGTTATGCTGGGGAGAAAAGAAAATAAAGATCTTTGGGTTATGCCAAAGAGGTCCACGGGTTATGCCGGGGACAAAGAAAAACAAAAGTCTTTGGGTTATGCCAAAGAGATCCGCGGGTTATGCTGGGGACGAGGGTTGAAACCTTTGGGTTATGCCAAAGGGATCCACGGGTTATGCTGGGGATGAAGGTAAAGGTCTTTGGGTTATGCCAAAGGGATCCACGGGTTATGCTGGGGATGAAGGTAAAGGTCTTTGGGTTATGCCAAAGAGATCCACAGGTTATGCCGGGAAATCCACAGGTTATGCTGGGGAGAAAAGAAAATAAAGATCTTTGGGTTATGCCAAAGAGGTCCACGGGTTATGCCGGGGACAAAGAAAAACAAAAGTCTTTGGGTTATGCCAAAGAGATCCGCGGGTTATGCTGGGGACGAGGGTTGAAACCTTTGGGTTATGCCAAAGGGATCCACGGGTTATGCTGGGGATGAAGGTAAAGGTCTTTGGGTTATGCCAAAGAGATCCACAGGTTATGCCGGGAAATCCACGGGTTATGCTGGGGAGAAAAGAAAATAAAGATCTTTGGGTTATGCCAAAGAGGTCCACGGGTTATTCCGGGGACAAAGAAAACCAAAAGTCTTTGGGTTATGCCAAAGAGATCCGTGGGTTATGCCGGGGATGAGGGTTGAAACCTTTGGGTTATGCCAAAGGGATCCACGGGTTATGCCTGGGATGAAGGTAAAAGGTCTTTGGGTTATGCCAAAGAGATCCACAGGTTATGCCGGGGATCCACGGGTTATGCCGGGGAATCCACGGGTTATGCTGGGGAGAAAAGAAAATAAAGATCTTTGGGTTATGCCAAGAGGTCCACGGGTTATTCCGGGGACAAACAAAACCAAAAGTCTTTGGGTTATGCCAAAGAGATCCAAAATAATGTAAAAAAAGAGTTTGGATAGGACTTCCCTATGATTATTGCTGCCAAGCTGCTTATAGCCTTTGCGCAGTTTTCCTTCTGGTTACACCTGCTTCTTGCGAGGTGGATTTGGATTGCACCAATTTCCTGTTTTCAAACAAAGAGCAATTGTTAGTTTGAAATAGTGATTGGTTTTGTGGCCTTGATGGTTCTGATAGCTTGATCCTGGCCCAACTTTCGGCGAGAACCTCCGCTTCTTGCTTGATTTTTTCTGAAAGTCGATTCCTTTCTTGAACCAAAGGACTCAATTTGCAAAATTTGTTGTGGCCGCTTGCCCATATGGGACTCTGCCTTTTGACTTTTCTTGCCTTTGGGGCTTTTTGTTTTTGGCTTTCTTTTCATTTTTTCACAACTTTGGGGTTTCAGAGCATTAGCCATCATGGCCAGTCGGGGTCGACTTGATGCACTTGCTGAGGCTGGTACTTCTTTTGGATTTGGCTGTTATTAAGCGGGACCCTGTAAAACCAGTCTTGACACCTTTTCTTTGTATTAGTTTCGGAAGCAGAATTAGACCGAAAGGGATTCAAAGAAAAGTAAGCAAAAGATGAGAGAATGGATTTAAGAAAGTGTCCCTTTCGGGGAAGGGGAAAGGACTTATCTGGGGTGGATGCAGGCTTAGCATAGACATGGCATGCTTCTTGGACTAGATGCCCGATCCGCGCAACTATCCAACTTCCTCATGCATCCATCACAACCATATTCTAAAAATCGAGAAACCTTGCCAGGACTCTTTCAGTACCAATAGCGGTGAGGATTCTTACTTTTCGAACAACGGCACCCTTTGCAGGTTTTCGCCAATTGACCTCTCTCATTTCTCTTCTCACCTTCGCCTTGTAGTGCTCTTTGCGAGTTTTCACTGACAAGACTCTCTCATTTTTAATTTCTCTGCTCACGTCGCCTTACGGTGCCCGTGTGGGTTTTCACCAATAAGACTCTCTCATTTTATTTCTCTCATTTTGAATGCATTTTCAAATTTTGAAAACCTTTCACTGATTGATCGGAAGGACTTGAACAGGATTTGGCAAAAGAGGGTTTTGATTGAATTACAACTTTGGAACATTTCGGGCGGACACTGCCGAAACGTTATAACATCTGCCCCACTTTCATTTTAGGGGGGATTTGTGTTTTATTTTTGTGTGACTGAACCTCAGGGAGAGGCTGCCTACGTATCCTTTCGGAATCAAGTCAGACGTAGTTCAGGCTACGTTGGTTTTGGGTTTTTGTTTTGTTTTCTTTTTCTTTTCTTTTTCTTTTTCTTTTTCTTTTTTTTTCATTTTTCTTTGTTTTTCGACCGCACTTTCCAGTGACAGCTTTCGAGTTCCAAAGAGGGTGATCAAAGAAGGATAACCGGCTCAAAAGGGTTAACAAAGGATTGGAATATTTGGGGTAGTAAGAATGAAAGCCTTCTTCATCCCAATCAGAAAGGTTACACGTAATACCTTTTGATTGCATCTGCATTCACTGTTGTTTCAGGATCATTTCCTTCAACGTCTCCCAAATACAGTGCTCCTCTCGGCAATATCTTTCTGATGATATATGGGCCTTTCCAATAAGGAGCGAATTTTCCTTTTGCTTCTTGATGATGGGGAAGAATTCGTCTTAAAACGAGTTACCCCACTTCAAACTTTCGGGGCCGTAAGTTCTTGTTGTAAACGCGAGCTATTCTCTGCTGATATAACTGCCTGTGGCAAACTGCGGCCATCTGCTTTTCATCAATCAGCGTTAGCTATTCCACGCGGGTTTTGACCCACTCATTACCTTCAATTTCAGCTTCGACAATGACCCGAAGGGAAGGAATTTCAACTTCTGCAGGCATCACGGCTTCAGTGCCGTAAATCGAAAGATATGGTACTGCCCCAATCGATGTGCGCACAGTAGTGCGGGTTTTTGATTCATTATTTCACAGTTAGACAGCGTGCTTAGATCTGGGTATGAAGTCCGCAAGCATGTCATGTTATTTAAAGCCGAATTATTAGAATTGAAAAGAGGAAACAAAATCAAAAGAGATGAATGATGAAATATTGATTTTATTGAATTTTGAAGATAACAGGGGTTTACATTTGGAATTTAAAAGATAGGAAACTAAAGATGGAAAAGCATAAACAAAACATCCGAGTTACACCCTGGAATAACTCGTGATGCAGAAAAATATGGCAAGACTGGTATACCGGGACTCCCACCTATTTTGGAATGACGTAGCCTTCCAATTTTGCAGCTTAGCATTTGGTCCCATGTACAGCACCTCAGCAGTGCTCGAGCCTTCCCCGGGCTGAACCATGTGAGTTTCATATAACATCTGTTTCATAGCCCCCACAGATTTCCTCAATTTCTTTTCGGCCCCGTTGTCTGCCTGAGTTTCTCCCAAGATCTCCTTGCCTTTGTATATCACCACCGTCTTGCTGTAATTTCACGGTACGGCAGTGGGATCCGCTATGGGCCTTTATGGCGCGCGACCGATGACCATAGGCTCATTCAGCCATGGTGGGCATACCGGTTCCCGAGCCACATAGGTCCCCTTTTGCACATACACTTGAGCCTTTTGCTTGTTTAACTCAAATCACTTGGGAGGGCTCAATGGCATTTGTTCTTTCTTGCGCCTTCGAGGGACATAAAGATTGGCATCTTTAGAGGGCATTGCCCCGGTTTCAAGTTTTACTTTCTCTTCAGCCTTCTGAGGAACAATTTTGCTCTTCTTCTCTGTTCTGCCCTGTTTTGGGACAGCTTTTGGCTTTGTTTCCGTGTCGGCTATGGCGATGATGTCTTTCAAGGCGGGGTCAAATTCCCTGTCTTCACATATCATTCCAATAACCGGCCCATTATTGTGAGCTGGTAGTGGATTATTGGTTACATTGGGAATATCCTCGTCTCTCAGCACTATTCTTTTTTGTTCGATTAGATCTTCCACCCTATTTTCAATGTCCAACATTTCTCCGTATCATACCCTTCGTCCCCTGAGTGATACGCACATCGAGTGCCCCTTTGATATGAAGGTGACTCTGGGTTTTGCCGATTCGGGGGAACAGACTGAAGCAGACCCATTTGAACCAACTTCGGGAACATGCTTGAATATGTTTCACCAAAGGGTGTGAAGTTTCTCCTCGGTGGCTCTCGGGCACGGAATTTATTTTGTGGGGGTCGAGGATTGTAGTAGGTTTGGTATGGAGGTTGATTTCTAGGCGGTGGAGCTCTGTTCTGATTAAACTGTTGTTGGGGTCTGCCATATGGCTGGGCATTCATTACCTCATATGGTGGATGAGCATAGGCTATACCCTGGTGGGGTAGTAATGTTGTGAAGCCCTTTCAGAGAAGAATGGTCTAGGTAGCCGAGGTTTTCTTGAACCTGAGGTGGCCATTGCTGATTCCTCTTTCTGTTTTCTGTTGGATAAACCTCCATACCCGCCTTGCATGGCTTGGGAGGTGGCTTTGATTGCGGATTGGCTTAGGATCCGTCCTGTTTTTAATCCATTTTCTACCATCTCGCCGATTTTTATAGCTTCAGCGAATGGCTTCCCCATTGCTGACATCATATTTTTTCTAGTAATCAGCTTCTTGTGCCTACAAAAACACCATTACCATCTCGGCCGCATCCATCGGAGGTTTTACTCTCGATGCCTGTTCGCGCCATCTAACAGCATATTCTCTGAAACTTTCAGTGGCTTTCTTTTTTAAATTGGCCAGGGAATTGCGGTCTGATGCAAGATCAATGTTATATTGGAACTGTCGGACGAAAACTCTCGCCAGATCATCCTAAATATGCCATCTGGACATCTCCTGGTCCATGTACCATTCAGAGGCGATGCCAGCTTTCTCCGAGGTAGACCATTAGGAGCTATTCTTTTCCCCCAGCCCCTCGTAATTGATTGCAGTATCTCTTGAGGTGGGCAATAGGGTCCCCATGCCCATCATACTTTTCAAATTTCGGTGTCTTGAAACCCACTGGTAGATGTACATGAGGGAACATACACAGGTCTGCATATGATACGCTCTTTTGTCCGCTCAGACCCTATATATTTTTCAGACTTTGCTCAAGACTCCTAGTTTTTCTAGCCATTTCTTCTTGTTCAGGAGCCTTGGAGTTCGTTTCTTACCCCGGGGCAAATTCATATCTAGGCATTTGGGTGTAAGCTGTTGAAGGAAATTGAGTCAATTCGACTGGAGATGGATGTGCCTAATATGCAAACGGCGATAGATTGAAGCTGGGCCGAGGCAAGGCAGGCTGCATTGTGGCAGCACAGGGTGGTGCGATGAATATGTTTGACGTCGTGCCGGCGTTTGAGGTTTGAGGGTGTTCTTCTGAGGGCGTGCCCACAAAGTTGGCAGTAATAGTGGGATATCCCAGTGGATAACTTATAGGGATATTAGTGGCCCCACTGGCTCTAGGAAAGAGCTCAGGAAATCTGGGAATAGCACTTGGTAGCTCTTTTCCATTTGTCCATGCGTCCCACATCTCCATTATGCGGGAGACGCAATAGTCTATTCTCCTCGGTAGCTGCCGATTCTGGGACCATTATACCGGATATCGGATTTTCCTCCGAGAGAGGAATTGTTGGCAGGGTCATTTCTGATGTCATCTCGACACTTCCTTTTGATCTCGTGAAGTACGGGTGATGCGCCAGACTACCACAAAACCAATCACCAACAAAACCTATGGCTCAACAGCAAACCGGTTAGTTTACAAGAAATAACAGATAGGCAATCACATGTTGGGGTGTGATGCACCTAAGCAGTTAAATGTGTTTCTATATGTTTCAAAACGGTTGCATGTTTCATCCCGGCTCTCTCTCTTTTCTTTTCTTTTTTTTTTTTAACTGTTTTACAAAAATGAGTCAATTTGCAAACCCTTAAAATAATACGGCTACTTTTGTAAATACGGCCCTTCAGCATTTCAGAAGGAAAGATTTTAGGGTTGTGCTTACTAGGTAGCCGAAAATTGAAGTAGGTAGTTATTTTGCAAAAACAGCCTTCCAGCGTCCTTTTGGAGACATTTGGCTATTTACGCAAAGACGACACTATTTGGCTATTTACGCAAAGTAGAAGAAAATATTTTGATTGAATTTTGCTTTATCTTTTCAAGATAGAAAAAATTCTTATTGCACCAAATTCCTTAGATTTTACTCATTATCAAAAATCAAGAAAGAAAGTATATTTTTGATTTTTTTCTTCTTTTTTTGTTTAAAAGCAAAAATATTTTTCATTTTATTTTTTTTTTGTTTTTCTATTTTTTAATTTATTTATTTCTCTTTTTTTTATTTAAAAATATATATTTTGATTGTCGTTTATTTAGAAGGATTTTTTTTTGTGAGACTTCAAAAGTAAGAAAGAAAATATTTAGACTTTTCCCCCTTTTTTTCAGTTTATAGAAAAACCAAATATTTGGACTTCAATTTTTCAAAATTCTTTTCGATCTCTTCCATTCTTTTCTTTTTTTCATTTTTCTTGATTTTGAGATCAATGTTTGTTTGTTTTTTTAATTCTCCTATACTTACATTTTTTTTAATTTCTAAAAAAAAAAAAAATCGCCAGAGTTTCACCTTATTTTTGGACACCAGGTTTTTAAGTATGCGTAACGACCCTCAATTTTCATACCCCACTTTCATCATTTTATTATTATTTTTTATTTTTTTCTAATTTGTTCTAGTAGCCGGTCAACGCGCAAATCGAGGCAAAATAATGCACATGTAACACGTTTTTTATGCATCAGTATTATCTTTGATTTCGAGGTTACCTGTCCTAGACGGACCCAACCCCTATGTTGAGTCCCCTAAGTCAAATGCACATGATGCAAATAAATGTTCCTACTAGGGATCCGTCATGAGTTTACGTTATTCTAAGTTGAAAACCTTGGTATTTGGTCTAGACTGTGTGCCCGAGCGGACAACTCGAGCCGAGGAGGGGGCTACGTACAGGGCACCAAAAGGCCACCCTCCTTTGTAACTTGTCCGGCCTCTTTCTTATGTAAGGTAAGACATTAACAGAATAGGGAGTCATGGCCAGCGTGCATCTCCCCGAAGATGAGAAGAGAAAGGTTCGGAGCAATTTTAAATACAGTTCAAATAATATCAAAGCGGTAAAAGCGGCATTTAGCACATTAGGCTCAACAAGTAATAAAATCAGATAAAAATCGAAAAATAACAATCATTCCAAACTCGAATTCTTGAACCCTGAACCAGAGATTCTGGGTTCGTTCCCCAGCGGAGTCGCCAGAGCTGTCACACCTCTTTTCGTACATCCCTTGGGGAGGAATATATAAAACTGTTTTTTCAATTAAAGTGACATTATTCAAAATAGGATTATTTATTTAATTTTATCAGAGTCGCCACTTAGAATATTTAATTGGTGTCCCAAGTCACCGATTTATTTTTATCCCAAATCGAGGAAGATTTCGACTTTCTTTTTGAAGTCTACGAACTAGAAATTCTAAGTAAGGAAATCTGTTAACCCGAGGGAAGGTGTTAGGCACCCTCGGATTCCGTAGTTCTAGCACGGTCGCTTTATTGTTATAATCGGCTTATTATCTGATTTTAATACCTATTATTAGCCTATAGTGCATTTGCCTTCATTTTTGCTTGTCCGTTTTTAACATTATTGGAGAATTGCGATGTTAACCAAAATATGTTGCGAATCACGTCACATAAATGCACCTGTAATTTGTAACACCTTTTAATTAAACATCAGAATTTTGGATTTGGGTCACATAAATGCGCACCCGAGTTTTAGGAAATTCAATTAAAATAATGCGCCTAAAGCAGCTACGCGTTTTTGGTTTGTCGAGGGTCATGGAATTCGCTAAATAACGTGCCTCGATTTTCTATGTGTTTAATTAATAAGGGCCATATGTTTGTAATCACTTTTGGTATGGCGCACCTCAAATTGGCTTTAAAATTGTTAAAATCGGGTCACCTAAAAGGCACCCCCGAAATTGACATTGTCACTATGTCACGGGAACCGTACCCAGAGTGGCAACGTAATTAATTGTGTTCAAGATCTAATTACTAAAATTTAAAGAGTCAAGGCTCATTTACGCTGATATTACACTTTAATTAATTAAGAAGGCCATAAGTGATCGTTATTAATTGTATGGCACACCTCTACTAATTTTAAAGAACTTTTCCTGCTATACATCATGAATTAGTAATTGGCCCAACTAGCTTCAAGCATATAGTGGGTTAAGCCCACAAATATAACGACCTTGAAATTAGCTAATTGACTTTTAAAGAAATAGACTCCATTACACACAGAGCCATCAAACCACATTTTTGAGCGTTGATATCCAAGTTCTGAAAACAGTTTTAAGTCCTAATTATTCATGCATTTTTCTCAATACAATAGCAAGGATGGTTAGTTACAGAGTTTCACTCATTTGTGCACAATAACTGCAATCCGTTAACGGTTTACAGAAGGAATTGAAAACTGAAAGCTCAATCTACAATAAGAGTCCATCATGTCATAAACCGATTTTTAATTAACTCAAAAACATTAGCTAAGTAGCCTATTTCAGTTGAATAAACAGCCCGTTCTATAGCATGTTAAAGTCTTAGCATGGCAATAAATGAACAACAGAAAATCAGTAATCATTAACAGCTCAAGAGCAACCCAAAATTAGATCAAATTTATGCAGCAGCTAGTTTTTATCAATTACAGATGAATAAATGAGATAGGAACCCCAAAAATCCTATTGAAGAGAAAATGTGCGAGGAAATAGTCACTTAGCAATGACAAGACAGATTATGAGCAAGTTAACCAAACAAATTGAGAACAGAGGCGCGAACAAATCCAAGACATAACTAACCATGGCAGTTTAATGAAAACAGAGGAGTGTAGATAGAGTACTGGGTTTCGATTTCCTTTATCAAACATCGTTCAACCACTAACAACAAATCGAGTAATAACTCTCATTAAAGAAGCAGTTAAAAACATGATCCAAGATATAAATAACCATGGCAGTTTAATGAAAACAGAGGAGTGTAGTTAGAGTACTGGGTTTCGGTTTCCTTTATCAACATCGTTCAACCACTAACAACAAATCGAGTAATAACTCTCATCAAAGAAGCTGTAAAACAGAACGTATTGATTACATAGAATATAATGAACTTGATGTTATAGGGTGTTTAAGCATACCTAAGCTTTGCAAACAAGCTCGTCTACGCAATAGCAACAGCAACAGCAAACAATCAGCTAGCAGCAACTGTGTTAATTGAATGAATGCGCGACCTCGTCGACACAGTAGCAAACGAAACGCAACAAAAACAATCGACCCAGCTACTTCCAACAGACCTTCTTCCACAAAAAATGGCAATGAAAATTCTAACTATCTCCCTTAAATTACAGAAAATCCAGAGTCTTTTTGCTTCTTTTTTTATGTTTTTCCTTTTCTGATTTCTTTCTCTCTCTCTCTCAAACTAGCCCTCTTTCTTTTGAACGACCCCTTCTCTTTTATAACTTCCCCCCAGAATAGAACACACCCCTCCCCCTCTTAGATTTTTTTTTTTTAGATTTTATTCTTTTTCGTTAACAAACTCTAACAGAATACTCACCCTCAAAATCTCCTTCCCCACCGATTGCATGTGACCAAAACTGATTCTGTTGAAAACTTTAGAAAAACCCCCTTTTACACCCTAAGTTTTTTCTTTCTAATTAAC
>MCJB01000713.1:0-17835 GCA_002018475.1 Nicotiana obtusifolia | reverse complement strand
AGAACCTTCTATTAATTTTTAAACTATAGCCACTTGATAACTTGACCTTTTTTACCTTAATTTGCGGATTAGCCTAGTCAAAACAAAAATGACTACTTTTGTAAAACCTTAAAAACCCGAAAATTGAAAAGAGTGAAAGAGTAGAGTAGAAGATGAAAAACTTTAGAAGGAAAAACGAAAAATGAAACTAAAAAAAAATGAAAAATACCTCGGATTAGTGAGCACTTTAACATTCCGATTTTAAGTTAAAATTGACTTTAACTGTGTGTTCTTAACAAGAACACACGGCTAAGGTCTATCTTCACTCAAATCGGGCTTTGGTAGTCTTTGATTTTGGACCTTTAGAGGTCCAATTTTGGCCTAAATCAAAGGGTTTTTCGAAGGTTTTCTCAGTTAAAAATGTATAACTTTGGACGAGGGGGGTAAAGTGATGAGATTAGGTTGACTGTGGACGGGTTTGGGACTGGTTTTGGTGGTGGTAGCCATGGCTGCTAGGGTTGGGGACGGCGGCGGCTAGGGTGTGTTTGTCTAAGGGGGCGTTTGGACAAAAGAATAAATGGGTAGGGTTTAGGTTGTTAGGACATATATATATTAGGGTAAGATTAGTTCCGAGCCGTTAGATTGTTTTAGATCAACGGCTCAAATGCCATCCAGTTTTTTAAAGAATTGGACTTGGGCCGATCCGGTTTTAAAAATGATTTGGGCTCAGTTTAGTTTTTAAAAACTGACCCATTCCGAATTCTTCTTCTTGTTATTATACTCCTTAATTATTTATTTTAAACTCCCTTTTTCATTTTAATAACTAGAATACTTAGCAACTAAAATCTTAATTTATTTAAAATGTGATTTTAAACTAAATTAACTATTTATAAAAATTACCATAATGCTAGATTCTATGAACTAAACATTAAAACTAAAAGAGTGTAAAAATGCACTATTTTTATGATTTTTTTAATTTTATGAAATCAACAATTACTAACTCAATCCTTAAAAAAATATAAAAAATAAATCCTAAATGCAATGCATGATATTTTTTTGAGTATTTTTAATAATTAATTAATTAACAAAATGGTTGATACCTAATTAAAACTATTTATTGAATTTTATAGGAGTATTTCGGGCAGGGCAAAATTCACGTGCTCACAATTGGTTGATCAAACTTGAAAATTGAAGGAGCCCATGCAAGGAAACAATACATTGGTTGACAGTATCAAGCAGTAAAAAGAAATATGGAATGTAAATGAAAGTGTACTCACACAGTTGTCTTAGTCCTAAAGCTGTATTTGCTAGGAATAGTCGTTGAAATGTATTAAGCCTAATTCCAATATGGTTTGAATTCTTTGTCCATTATTGTAGTTAAGTATATAGCATTGCGAACAACATATGTTCGGAAAGATGTATTTGATAGGGATAGTCATTATAATGTACTAAATTTATATTCCAACAGTCTTTTCGTTTATCATTGTATTTAAGCATATAGTATCATGAATATCATAGAGTTGGCTTGAAAATGTAATATTTGCTGGTATCTGCCTGAGTTCGAGCTAAATTTTGGGCCTAAAAGCAAAGCTGGCCCAGTTAATTACCACAAATCTGATTTGCAAGAGTGATCGACGATTCTGGGCTTTGATCCAGAGCCCATTAACGCCTTGCTCATGCCCAGTCTATTTTCACAAAATGGGCTGTCAAACGATAAGGGTGTCGCCTTTGGCCCAAGCCAGTTCATACCTAGTTCTGTTTCGCGAATTGGGTTGGCCGATGCAATAAGGGCTTCGCGAATGGCCCAACGTGCATCATACACAGTTTGCTTCAATGTAACCAAAGACATAATATAAATTTAGAATGATAATCTATCCAATTTACTCAGCAAATGAATCTGCCAAGAATCTAACGTCAATCCCACAAAAACTTCCATAAACGGTAGCCATTGCAGCAAATTACCTAGTAATTAGGAAAAAATTTATTTCTCAAATATCGCAGTTTGCTTTAGGTGCGTTTAAATAAATCATCATGACTATGGATACGGTTCCTGTGGCATAGTCAATGATACGTAAATCCAAATTCAAGTGCGCGTTTCACAAACCTGATCACAACTTCAAATGACTATAAAATAAACACTTTGTAAATCGTGGGTGCGTCTCACGTGGTGCGATTCGCAATGTATACAAAAACAATAAGTGCGCGACATCGCGACTTATTCAGATAAACTCCATAAATTCTAAAAAGCAATTAAAATTTAAAATAGTTAGAAAGTTAAAAATACACAATAGGTTTTAAAACAGGTAAATAAATCAGATAATTAGGCCAAGTGTTAACTGTTGAGCGACTGTGCTAAAACCACGGAACCCGAAAATACCTAACACCTTCTCCCGGATTAACATAATTTCTTACCCGGTCTTCTGTGTTCGCAAACCTTAAATAGAGTCAATTTTCCTCGATTAGGATTAAAAGATAAACTGGTGACTTGGGACACCATAATAATTATTTCAAGTGGCGACTCTAAAATAAACAAATAATCTCATCTGAATAATGTCACTTTAATTGGAAATACTCCTCTATCCCTCGGGAAAAAAGAGGTGTGACAGGGTTCAACTATAAATGTTAGGGGAAGTAACACATTTAGCCGCACGACCAAACCTAATTACAGTTGCTAGCCAAAACATAGATTTTATATATATATATATATATATAAAACTTAATTACACATATATTATATATCTTTCGGCTATTTTTTTAAATGGGTAGCTATACAGTGCAAAATTCCTGAACTTTATGTTAATCAAGCACTAATATCAGTTTCTTAGGCTTCTGAATGTTGAGTACAAACTCTCCTGTCAATTTTGACAAATCTGGCCCAAACAGCTAGAATCATCAATAATACCCTGGCCCAAACAAGAGAAAATTGTGGGGGCCCAAAACAATCAGTAGTACATATCCATACAAGTTTCCATACCATGTTTCACGTTGTAGAAGCATTTCATGGGCCACAGGATTGAATAAAGGGGCAAGTACTCAGATAACCATTCTTAGGGATGCTATTTAGAGATTTATTAGTATTTATTTTGTGTTGAATTTTAAACTAAAAATCTTAACTTCAGAATAATTTAAGATATTTTTTTCCTGAAAATTTGAAAAAAAAAACGGAAATTCAGGACGCACTGGCTAATTCCTAAATAGCAGTCCTTTAGAGTGGCTACATGGTGTCATTTCTAGTTGAATATACAACAAAGGAACAAGTGCACAGATAGCCATTCTCAGGGATGCTATTTAGAGATTAACCAATAATTACTTTGTCTTGAATTTTTAAACTAAAAATCTTAATTTCAGGACAATTCAGAATATTTTTGTCCTGAAAATTAAACTGAAATACTGAAATTTAAGATGCACTGGCTAATTCCTAAGTAGCAACCCTTTAGAATGGCTATATTGTATCATTTCTATTAAAAAAAAAAAAAGGAACTAAACTCCCATTGAACTATCAAAATTGGTGCAAATTTGCCCAATCTACCTATTGAGCCAAATTTACCACTCCCGTTAAATTTTTGGCTCAAACCTGCCCCTAAATCTAAACGCCTATTTCTAATTAAAAGATATTATAAATTGTAATGAAATGACATATTTTTATTGGACGAATTGAAACTCCACCCAAGATTTGTCAAAACCACCGGTATAACCCCCGACCAATTGGACCAACCCATATACAAGATGTATCCACCTTCTTAAATAGTTCAAGTTTATTTGTGAAAATAGCACGGGCTAGTCAATTTTTAGATTGGTAATTGAAAAATAGTTAACGTTTGCAAAATTATTGAAAAATAGCCAGCGTTTGCAAAATTATTGAAAAATAGCCACTATTTTGCTACAACACGAAAAATTCCAGCATAATGTACTGGAGATTGGAGCACCTGTGTATGAACTTTCAGCATATTATGCTGGACCAGTATATTATGCTGGAGGTCCGGTATATTATGCTGTAATATTTTTCGGATTTTAAACGCTGTTTTCATTTAGATTTATCTTTACATGAAAAGTGGCTAAATTTCTATTACTTTTGAAACTGTGGCTATTTTTTAATTACCAATTGTAAATTTAGCTATTTTTGAATTTCACCAGATTTATTTTAACAATTCTAACTCGTAATGATTAATGTATCCACCATCTTAATAACTTACCAGTTATTTTTTAATATTTTCTTGTTGACTTAAGCCAAATTTCCTCTAAACTCCACTTGCATTTCAACTATATCACATATAATTGGTTCAAAGGAGTAACCTAATATAGAGAAAGGAGAACCAGCTAGTCGTTTCTTAAGAAGAGGGGGGTTCTTAGGTCGGGCCAGACGGGTTGGTCTCAAGGTTCGGGTTATACGAGTGAGTTTAACAAAAATACGGTCGGGTTCTAATACTAACTAATGGCATTTTGGTGTCCTAATTTTGGACTAAATTGATTGGCTAATACAACATTTATTTTTGACGAATGAAGTATTGCTTCCTCGATCTTTTTTATCTATCACTTAGTAAGAGAATTTGGTAGAAAATAGTTGTCCCTATAGAATAGATGTTTACCTTATTTATCTATTGTAATAGTTCTATATATTTGACATCTAATGAATGAATGAATTATTCACCACAAATAATATTCAATATAGTATCATTATGAGCCTAATTCCTAGGGATTCCATCACCAAACTCTAGCCTTAGCCGTCCCACCCAAGCAGCGCAACCCCACTGCCGCTACACGTCGCCACTACCTACACGTCGCCACTGCCAACCACTGTTGCGACGCTGCGCCAACCCCACTGCTGCTGCTTCTTTCCTTTTAAACGATGGCCGAAACTGCTTCTATTACTCCCCAATTCCTCCCTAACCCTCATGACCCTAAAACACCACTCATCTCTGTCATGATCCCTGGTGCCAAACTACATGGGTCCAACTACATGGGTTGGAAGAAACAAGTAGACACTCTTCTTCATGGTTTTGGTCTATTTGGTTGGATTGATGGGACAAAAATCGCACCAGCTCCTACTATTATTTCTGCTGCGTCCACTGTAGCCGGAATGGGGTCCTCCACTCCCAATCCGGCTTATCTATCGTGGTACCGCCAAGACAAGTTGTTATTATCTTCCATTCTTGGAAGTCTTGCCGAAGGAGTTGCTTCTTTGGTGAATTTGGTAACCACTTCAAAGGCGGCATACGACATCTTGGAGGCCACATTGCCGCTCCTTCGCGAAGTCACATTAAAGAGGTTCGTGCTCGTCTCAACCATATTGTTCAAGGAACTTCATCAATCACACAGTACTTCCATGCTATTCGTACTATCAAGGATGAATTGGCATTGTTGGGAAAACCTCTTGATTTGGAAGATTTGCTTGACAAGATATTAGATGGTTTGGATCCTATATATAAACATGTTGTTGATTCCGTCAATGCTCATGATACACCGATCACTGTTGATACTTTGCAAGAAAAATTATTACATGAAGAGTTGAAACTTAAGCCATTGGGATCATCAATGTTTCCGTCCCAACTCGCTACAGCTATGGTAGCTGACGCCGTAGCCCAATCGACGCCTCCTACTCCTTTGTCGTCGGGCAGTAGCAATAAGCGACGTCCATATCGTGGTCGTTGTCAAGCTTGTGGCATTCAAGGTCATCCCTTGAGGGATTGTCCAACACATGGGTGGATACTTCAACATCTCCACCGCCCTCCTGCTGCTGCCTCACGTTCGCCACTGCCACAGGTTGCTCCGGTGCCGCTGTCCGCTCCTCCTCGGCAGTGGCAGCCACCTCCTTGGCAACCGGTCACTCAGCCAGCATTCAACTATGCTGGTTACACTCCATATTTCGGTGTCCATGGGTCCCCCTACATACCTCCGCTTGAGGTCGGTTTTCAGGCCTTTCATGCACAGGGTCCGACTGCTAGCAGTTCTGTTACCGCACCAGGTCCTTCTTGGCTTCTCGATAGTGGCGCAACTCACCACATCTCCACTGACCTAGCCAATCTTTCTCTCCCCCAACCATTTCCGCACACTGACTCTATATACATTGGAGATGGTAGCGCCCTCCCTATCACTCATGCTGGTTCGACTACTCTTCCTACTTCTCATCGTTCTCTTACTTTACATAATGTGTTACATGTTCCAACTATGAAAAAAAAACTTACTTTCAGTCTTCCAGTTATGTAAGTCTAACGATGTGGCAGTTGAATTTACTTCCTCTGGTTTTGTTGTTAAGGATCTCAATTCGGGGACTCACCTTCTGGCGGGACACACTAGAGATGGATCCTATGTGTGGCCCTCATCTAGCCCCTCTGCCTGTGTTTACTTCTCATATGCCAATCCTCCTCATACTGTCTGGCACTCTCGCCTTGGTCATCCCGCATCTGCTATCTCTCATCACATTTTATCGCATTATCAATTGTCTTGTTCTAGCTTAGCACTTAATAATAGCTGCACTGCTTGTAGTTGCAGTAAGAGTCATAAGTTACCTTTTTATGAATCTTCTATTATTTCCACTAGACCATTAGAGTATATTTTCTCTGATGTATGGACCTCTCCTGTTTCATCTAGTGAGAAATTTCGTTATTATGTGCTGTTTGTTGACCATTTTACTCACTACATGTGGTTGTATCCGATTCGTCATAAATCGGATGTGCGATCTATCTTTACTACCTTTCAGGCCCTTGTTGAAAATTACTTTCAACTTAAAATTAAATGCCTTTACTCAGATAATGGGGGCGAGTATCTTGCCTTGTCTTCTCATCTTGTCACCTCTGGCATTACTCATCTTACTACCCCTCCCCACACACCTGAACATAATGGTTTCAATGAACGCCGTCATCGTCACATTGTCGAAACCGGCCTTGCTCTCCTATTTCATGCTTCCCTACCCTTGTCTTTTTGGCCTTATGCCTTTGAGGCAGCTGTGTATCTCATCAATCGTCTTCCTACTCCCACTCTACAGATGTCTTCCGCGTTCACCTTCCTTTTCAACCAGCCTCCTAACTACTCTAAGCTCCGTGTTTTTGGGTGTTTATGCTATCCCTGGCTTCGTCCATACTCTGCTCATAAGCTGGACCCCCGCTCTATCCCGTATGTCCTTCTAGGCTATTCCAAAACCCAGAGTGCGTATCTTTTCCTTGACCCCACTACCTCCCGACTTTATGTCTCTCGTCATGTCTAATTTGATGGGTCGGTCTTCCCTTACTCTTCTCTCATGTCCACTGCACCATGACCTACACCCTCTACTGCTGACACATGGTACCCCTCGCACTATGTTCTTCCTCCTGTTGTCTCTCCTACTGTTCCCTCTCCGATTCAGTCCCCTCAATCCACTACCTCCTCCTCTCCAGCATCCACCCCGCCGTAGTCTCCACCTCCACCACCACCATCATCTTCTCTTTCCACCCATCCAATGACCACTCGTGCCAAAAATAATATTCGCAAGCCTATCCAAAAACTCTCCCTTACAGCTCAGCTTCATCCCTCCCTTGAGCCTTCCACAGCCACTCAAGCCCTGAAGGATCCCAAATGGCGGGCTGCCATGTCTGAGGAGTTTGAGGCGCTTGTGCGCAATGGTACATGGGAGTTGGTCCCCCCTGATGGTATTCAGAACTTAGTCAGTTATAAGTGGGTTTACCACACTAAGCACCTTTCTGATGGTAGTGTTGATCGGTATAAGGCTCGGTTAGTTGCCAAGGGATTTCATCAGCGCCCTAGCATTGACTATCTGGAGACTTTTAGTCCGGTTGTCAAGCCGGCCACCATTCGCTTGGTTCTTACCTTGGCAGTTTCTCGGGATTGGCCCCTCCGGCAGCTGGATGTTAATAATGCATTTTTACAGGGTCGTCTTTATAAGGATGTGTACATGGCTCAGCCACAGGGATTTGTTGACTGATCGTACGAACTATGTGTGTAAGCTGCATAACGCTATCTATGGCCTTAAGCAAGCACCCCGAGCTTGGTATTCAGAGTTGAGACATTTTTTGTTGGCACAGGGGTTTCGCACTTCCAGGGCGGATACCTCGTTGTTTATCTTTGACCGGGCTGGTGTCTCTGTGTTTGTGCTGGTTTATGTTGATGATATAGTGGTTACTGGGTCTGATTCGGGTACAATTGATCAATTTTTGGCTGAGTTGGCAAGTCGTTTCTCTATCAAGGACCTGGGTACTCTATCATATTTCCTTGGAGTTGAGGTTCTACCGCATCGTGATGGTCTTCTATTATCTCAGCGAAAGTACATTCTTGATCTTCTACATCGGACTCAAATGGCTGATTCCAAGCCGGTACTTACTCCGCTTGCCACTGATCAGCCATTATCTCTACTAGATGGCACAGCTCTGGACAACCCGACTGAGTATAGGACTGTTGTAGGCAGTCTGTAGTATTTGTCCCTCACTCGTTGTAATACCCCAATATTTTAAGTGAGGATATATTGGACATTTAAAAAATAATTTAAGTCCAAAATAAAAAAGAAAAAAATAAAGAAATAAATTAAACTAATAAAACAAAATAAACACAAAAAGAGGAAAACCTAGTCAAACTAAAACAAAAGGGGAAGAAACCTACTTTAACTAAAAGAAGGTCAAAACCACAACTAAAAGAAAGAGGAAATGGTACTTCATTGCCTTGCTTCAGCTTTGTCCGAGATAAAGGTATAGGAAAGTCAAAAGGTTTTGCCTTTCTTGCGTATGAGGATCAAAGGAGCACAACTCTTGCCGTGGATAACTTAAAGGGTGCACAGATCTTGGGGAGAATAATCAGAGTAGACCATGTTACCAATTATTAAAAAAAAAAAAGAAAAAAAAGAAAGAAGAAGAGGACGAAGAGACAGAAAGGAAAAAGAGGGAGGAACAAAGATTCTGCCGTGCTTTCCTGAAGGGAGAATGCAATCATAGAGCTTCGTGCAAGTTCTCTCATGGTGAGCAGTTCGATTGGAGTTGTTCGGCACGAGTACTGTGAGTAGTAATTTTACCGCAATTTGTGTTTTCATAACTTGCATGATTTACGCATGATTTTTAATATGAATATATTACCGATTATTTTGAGTTGCATGTGGGACGAGTCTTTTACTCGATATGAAACCGAAATAGTTATTTGAGATGAGTACCGTGATTTTAAATATTTTCGTTGTCACTAGATTTGTTTTACCGTTACTTGAATTTACTGTTATCGAAAGAAAATTATATGATTTGATAAGAACTGAAATGCACTTTATTGTTTTAAAATAGTTTCTACGAGTATGTACGGATTACAGAGACAAGTATAAATGGGAGTAGACATTGAAGGATCCCGTAGCTAACGGCGGGTTCGTTAGACCTGGTGCACCTTGTAATTACTGATTACCGTTATAGCCCTCGCTAGTGGGAAGGTAGAACTAGCATACCGTTTCCGATTTCCCTCGAGTAGGGACTATCGTTATATATGACTTCTAGTAAAGAAGTTCACAGTTATACAGATTACATGATCCGTTCATTGAAACCTCCCAAAAATGTGAATACTGATATTATACGATTGTTACCAAGCTTATTACTGAAGTGTTTATTATATTTTACTACAAGAAAAGTGTGATGAGACTAGAAATTATTTATTGTTTCTGAAAGAGCATTTTAATGTGATTTTCTCTTTGAGATACTAGCATATTTTCTGACTTATCCCCAAAAAAAACGGTTGTGGTTAAGTGTTACTACTCACTGAACTAGCGACTCATTCCCCGCTAATTATTTTTACAGAGACAGCAGTTGACACAGGTGAGGATCTCGTTAATTAGAGCGCACAGGTTGATATTTCTCGGTGAGCCTCGCACTTGTTCGCGTGGCCAGAGATTTACTTATTGTTATGGTCTTTTCATTGAACTCTTAGAGTCGCTCCATAGTCATTATTTTAGTGTCATGCGTATTCTTTCGTTATTATAGTCTTATGTTGAGTATCGTTCTCATTTATCAAAGTTGGAGATCAATTAGTATTTTTAGTGGTTAGTTGGTGGTTTAGTTATGGTGGAGACTAGTATTGGTTAATTGACAAGTTGTCAATTTTTTGGTATAATATTAGGATGTTTGGTTGTTGATTTGAGACAGGAAAGTTTTTGGGATGGTCCAAAAATAGGAGAAACTCTGTCCGATTTTCTGTAAAATTTTCGATGAGGCTTACTTGGGAGCACTTGCTTCTAAGCGCCGGTCAAAATCCTAAATTGGGTTGTGACAAAGTTGGTATCAGAGCTCTAGGTTATACTTGTGACTAATGGAGCACACGTCAGTAGTAGAATCTCAATTATAGTTATGTAGCCGGTCATTCCCATAATCGTGATTCTGCGAGAGCGTGAGAGGATGTGTCTTGTCTTTCTTTCTTATTCCTCCGTACGTGTGGCAATTAGGGCCAAATAACTGAATCTGTCATTACTTATCCTATTCGTGTATGGCTTGGACCAATTATCTTATAATAGAATTTGGCTAGAGATTCAAATTTCAAAGATTCAAATTTCGCCAATGGACATGCAACCATCTCAGAGGAAAGAAATGCTACATAAGTAGTATACAAGACCAGTGAAAGGTTTATTGTGCCATATGAGGTGCTTCCTGCTAAGATGCGTAATAGAGTCCATTTCAAAAATTTATGCTAGTACCACTACAGTGATAGAGGAGTGCTATCACAAAAAGGTACTTACCTCCATGAAAAAAAAATTGAGATCTTTATAGATATATGATAAACGTAAGAAGAATGAGCAACAGAATAAGGGCTCTAAAGTCCTCATGCACCTAGAAGATTATAGGGAACAACAAAATATTCTTAATAAAGTTCCTAAAGTTGAAACTACTAAGTTTACTATTTCTGATAGTTCAAAGGATCCTTAAAGATTTTAGTAAAATACTTACCACGTTATGAGCTATAGGATATTTCATGAAGAGGCCTATGGAACAGGAAATGTTTAGACTAGAGAACATGGAGAATACATGAAATGCTACTGTACTCTTAGGGATGCCAACAAGAGCAACACAACTAATTTGAGAATAATATCACTAATGTGTTTATGAATCACTTCCTTCTTGACAGTTTCTAGCATGAACTTGCCTGCTAGATCATTTAAGAAATTGATTTAGACGATTTATATACTTACATATAACACCAAACTTTCTCAGCTGGATATGCAAGCAACATCTTAAGTTTAGAGGCTTGTTGAAAGGTTGGTTAACTGTTTAAACAAGGTAGTAACTGCATATATGAAGACTTAGACCTATTCTGTAGCAGTTGCACTTACCAGAAAGATTGAAAAGTGGGACATGATAGGCGTGCAAGAACTCACATAAGAAGATCTATATTAGAATATCTTTTAGTAAGGATTTTAATATGAGTCGAAGATCTAAAAATCAAGGACATTTTGAGATATTAAGCGATCCTTTTTGGGTTACCACTTATGTGAAAAATATATAGTAGTTAAGCATGTGTTTAAAGCTTTTAAGATTCAAGTTAAGAGAAAGAAACCCTAGCTAACCAAAAGTTGTACTTGATATGGTTGACTCTAACGTACTGATGGGTATGGATCAATTATCTTCTTACCAAGCTACCAAAGATTATTATGGAAAGATTATTAAGTTTGGTGAACTTTAAAAGCTAGTTTTGTCCAAAAAGGGGATTATAGGTTTTAGAGATGAGCAAAATATATATTTTGAAGGCTTAATGGTTATAAAAGAAAGGTTGTTTGGGTCTCATTGATACGGTAAGGGGCACAAGAGAAGAAACGCTTAGTTTGAGAAAGAAAAAAAAATATCATGATGATAGATTCTCTAATGTATTCCTAAGGATTTACTGTGACTACCTCCAATATGAAAAATAGACTTCGGTATTGATTCAAACACCTGACACGCAAACCATATTATATGGCACCAATAGAGTGGAGAGAGCTGAATGAACAATTGCGAGACCCACTGGATAAGGATTTTATCATACCGAAGGTTTCACCATGGGGTGCACCACTATTGTTAAAAAAGAAGAAAAAGAGAATAGGTCCTTAAGATTGTGCATCAACTACAGATAATTCGAAGTCCGCCTCTAGAACTCGGTACATATAGGAGTTACTTGTGATGCCTTTTGGACTGGCTAATGCTCCAGCTACATTGATGTATATAATGGATATGGAGTTCAAGTTGATTTTGGAAAAAAATAAATTCATAGTTTTTACTTATTATATTATGGTATATTCTCGTACCCAAGAAGAGCACGAGAATCACTTGAAAAATACATTAAAGACGCTGCAAGAAAATCAACGTTTTACCAAGTTCTTCAATTGTGAACTTTAGCTAGACTCGGTGGTATTCATAGGACACATTTTATCTAAGAATGAAAAGATGGTACATTCTGAGAAGATAGAAGCACTTCCTAAATGGCTGCGACCCATTTCTCCTACAGAGATTGATTTTTTTGTGGCTTGACAGGCTCCTATAGGCATTTGTGTAGGATTTCTCTAGAATAGCACCATCATTCACCAAGTTAACATAGAAAATCATTAAATTTCAGTGGATGGAGGAATGTACAACGAGATTCCAGAAGCCCAAGGCATGTTTGACAATCACACCAATGTTAGCTTATTCCAATAGGCTCTAGAGGATTCACAATGTTCTGTGATACTTTGATGATAGGATCAGGATATTTTCTAAAGTAGAATGGTCGTGTGATAGCTTATGCTTCAAGGAAATTGAAGAAGCTCAAGTCGTATTATGCCACTCGCGATTTGGAGATGGTCATAGTGACATTTCCTTTAGGATTTAGAGACACTATTTATATAAAGAAACCTATGAGATTTATACCTAGAACAAGAGCCTAAAGTATATTTAAAATCAACAGAGATATTAATATTAGCAAAATGCTAATGGAGGGAACTACTAAAGATATAATTGTACTATTTTGTATTGTTCGCGAAAGATAAATGTTATGGATTATGAAAAAAAAGAAAAAGAAAAAAAAGACATGGGTAATTTGGCAAATATATCTAGTGTAAAGAGATTTTTAGTCAAGAAAATGCACAGGCTAAATATTACAAAAAAAAGAATATATATATATATATATATATATATATATATATATATATATATATATTTCATAGCTTTTGTTGGCTTGTATTCAAGAAAAGTCTTCATTGGTAAAGCTAATAAAGGCCACTCAATATAAAGATGAGCGATTACGCAAACATGGAGATGAGGTCCTAGCTAGTAAAAGAAAGAATATAACTATTGACAAGAATTGTATTCTTCGACTAAGTAACCAGTTATGTGTGCTAGATGTAGATGTGTTAAGACGAATTATCCTTGAAGAGCTAACAACTCTAGATACCCCGTACATTTGGGGTCTAGTATGGTGTACCATGATTAGAAGAAAATAGTATTTGTAGGAACAGAAAGACGGATAATTTCCTTAACCTTGTTTCTAACTGATTGACTTGTTAGCGTGTCACCATTTGCAACTCTTCAGGCCTACTACAACAGCTCGAGATTTCAGAGTGGGAATAAAATGGAATCAAAGTGAATTTTATGACAAAACTCTTGAAATAATTAGAGGTTATAGTTATGTGGTAAATTACAAATTGACTTAGATAGTAGGTACACTTTTTTCTTGCCAAAACTTCTCTCACTGAGAATGAATATGCACAAAGACACATGGATAGAAATTATCAAATTCTATAGAGTCTATTGCCTACCATTTCTGATAGAAGATGACAAATTACTGCACGATTTTGAAATTCTTCCCAAGAAACATTAGTCGCACGAGTATATCTTAATACCACATTTCATCAGCACACATACGAGCACTCTGAACGTACTATACAGTTCATGAAGGATATGCTGAGAGCTTACATATTGAGTTTGGAGGTAGCATGTATGCTTATATATCTGTAGCTAAATTTGCTTACAATGTCAACTTTCAGTCTAGATTTAGGTGGCACTGTATGGAACCTTGTATAGTATATGATGTCGTCCTCCTATCGGATGGTTTGAAGCTGATGAGGCAAACTTATTAGGGCCCGACTTAGTACAAGAAGCTATGGACAAGGTCCAGTTGATCAGAGAGATTGCTTGCAGCTCAAAGTAGACAAAAGTCTTAATCTGATAAGAGAAGAAGAGATTTAGTGTTCACAATTGGGGACAAAGTGTTGCTACGACTCTCCCCTATGAAAGGTGTGAAGCGGTTTGGAAAAAGAGGCAAGTTGAACCCCAGGTTTATAGGACCGTATGAGATACTAGGCCGAGTGGGAGCGGTGGCTTATCGTTTGGCACTTCCTCCTGAGTTATCTTTTATTTACCCAGTATTTCATGTCTCAATGCTAAGAAAATGTATATCAGACTCATCTCAGGTGATGGAAGCACCAACTATACCGCTTAATGAGAAGTTGTCTTATGAGGAAGAGTCAATAGAAATTGTTGATAGACAGATAAGAAAACTACAGTCGAAAGAAATTGTGTTCGTGAAAGTCTTATGGAAAAATCATACTGTTGAAGAAGCTACATGAGAAATAGAAGATGCTATGCGAGTCAAGTATCCTCATTTATTTCAGTTTACAGGTACGTACTTGAGTTAAATTCGGGGACCGAATTTCATAAGGTGGGGAGGATGTAATACCCCAATATTTTAAGTGAGGATATATTGGACATTTAAAAAATAATTTAAGTCCAAAATAAAAAGGAAAAAAAAATAAAGGAACAAATTAAACTAATAAAACAAAATAAAACAAAAAGAGGAAAACCTAGTCAAACTAAAACAAAAGGGGAAGAAACCTACTTTAACTAAAAGAAGGTCAAAGCCACAACTAAAAGAAAGAGGAAACGGTACTTCATTGCCTTGCTTCAGCTTTGTCCGAGATAAAGGTACAGGAAAGTCAAAAGGTTTTGCCTTTCTTGCGTATGAGGATCAAAGGAGCACAACTCTTGTCGTGGATAACTTAAAGGGTGCACAGATCTTGGGGAGAATAATCAGAGTAGAACATGTTACCAATTATAAAAAAAAAAAAAAGTAAAAAAAAAATAAATAAATAAAAAGAAGAAGAAGAGGAAGAAGAGGACGAAGAGACAGAAAGGAAAAATAGGGAGGAACAAGGGTTCTGCCGTGCTTCCTGAAGGGAGAATACAATCGTGGAGCTTCGTGCAAGTTCTCTCATGGTGAGCAGTTCGATTGGAGTTGTTCGGCACAAGTACTGTGAGTAGTAATCTTACCGCAATTTGTGTTTTCATAACTTGCATGACTTACACATGATTTTTAATATGAATATGTTACCGATTATTTTGAGTTGCATGTGGGACGAGTCTTTTACTCGATATGAAACCAAAATAGTTATTTGAGATGAGTACCTTGATTTTAAATATTTTTGTTGTCACTAGATTTGTTTTACCGTTACTTAAATTTACTGTTATCGAAATAAAATTATATGATTTGATAAGAACTAAAATGCACTATATTGTTTTAAAATAGTTTCTACGACTATGTACGGATTACAGAGACAAGTATAAATGGGAGTAGACATTGAAGGATCCCGTAGCTAACGGCGTGTTACATAGACCTGGTGCACCTTGTAATTACTGATTACCGTTATAGCCCTCGCTAGTGGGAAGGTAGAACTAGCATACCGTTACCGATTTCCCTCGAGTAGGGACTACCGTTATATATGACTTCTGGTAAAGAAGTCTACAGTTATACCGATTACATGATCCGTTCTTTGAAACCTCCCAAAAATGTGAATACTGATATTATACAATTGTTACCGAGCTTATTACTGAATTGTTTATTATATTTTACTACAAGAAAAGAATGATGAGACTAGAAATTATTTATTGTTTCTGAAAGAGCATTTTTATGTGATTTTCTCTTTGAGATACTAGCATGTTTTCTGACTTGTCCCCAAATAAAAACGGTTGTGGTTAAGTGTTACTACTCACTGAGCTAGCGACTCATTCCCCGCTAATTATTTTTACAGAGACAGCAGTTGACGCAGGCGAGAATCTTGTTAATTAGAGCGCACAGGTTGATATTTCTCGGTGAGCCTCGCACTTGTTCGCGTGGCCAGAGATTTACTTATTGTTATGGTCTTTTCATTGAACTCTTAGAGTCGCTCCATAGTCATTATTTTAGTGTCATGCGTATTCTTTCGTTATTATAGTCTTATGTTGAGTATCGTTCTCATTTATCAAAGTTGGAGATCAATTAGTATTTTTAGTGGTTAGTTGGTGGTTTAGTTATGGTGGAGATTAGTATTGGTTAATTGACAAGTTGTCAATTTTTTGGTATAATATTAGGATGTTTGGTTGTTGATTTGAGACAGGAAAGTTTTTGGGATGGTCCAAAAACAGGGGAAACTCTGTCCGATTTTCTATAAAATTTTCGATGAGGCTTACTTGGGAGCACTTGCTCCTAAGCGCCGGTCACAATCCTAAATTGGTTCGTTACACTCGTCTTGACATCGCTTATGCCGTGAACAAATTATCTCAGTTCATGCATAAACCGACTACTACTCACTGGCAGGGGCGGATCCAAGTTCCGAGTACCGGGTGCTGAAGCACCCGTTAACTCCGACGCAAACTCTGTATAATTATATAGAAAATACAGGAAATACTATTATAAAGAACTAGAATGCAACCATTAAACAAAAAATCTTCTGGGTGCTTTGGTTAAGAGGTGAGAATAGAGTGCACAAATATAAAATGGTCAAGGGATCGATTCTTACATGAACCAATTTTTTTATATAGCCAGAGAGTGAGCACCCACGTTCTTAAAATCCTGGATCCGTCACTGCTCACTGGGCCGCGGCGAAACGCCTGCTTCGTTATCTTTGTGGTACTATTGACCTTGGTTTACTTCTTCGTCGTGTGTCTCAGTCGTCCTTGTATGCATTCTCTGATTCTGACTGGGCTGGCAACAAGGATGATTATACCTCCACGAGTGTATATGTAGTTTATTTTGGTAGCTCCCCCATCTCTTGGCCTCTCGGAAGCAGCGCACTGTTGCCCACTCTTCCACTGAGGCTGAGTACAGATCTGTTGCCTCCACTACTGTAGAGCTCCGCTGGTTATGTTCTTTGTTGACTGAGCTTTGGGTGTTTCTACCGTCCTGTCCTGTTATATACTGTGATAACGTGGGTGCTACGTACTTGTGCTCTAATCCTGTTTTTCATTATCGGATGAAGCATATTGCACTAGATTTTCACTTCATTCGTGAACAGGTTCAGCGTGGTATTTTACGTGTGACTCACGTTTCTGCAGCTGATCAGTTGGCTGATGCTTTGACAAAACCGCTCTCCTGTGCTCCGTTTTTGCTTCTGCTTTCCAAGCTTGGACTTACCTCCCGCCGTCCAGCTTGAGGGGGCGTATAGAATAGATGTTTACCTTATTTAGAGTTCTTCCATATATGTTATATTTCCATACTTATCTTTTGTAATAGTTCTATATATTTGACATCTAATGAATGAATGAATTATTCACCACAAATAATATTCAATAGTCCTTTTAAAAATTATGAATATATTAATTGTTTTTTTATTCGATTTCATCTTTACTACTCTACAAAAGTATATACTGATTAAGTAAAAACGAGCACTTTAAACTCCTTTTCGATTTAGGAGTTTTTATTTTTAATAATTTTGTATCTATTTAAATTATACACAATTTTACCTTGTATAATCCTTTCCTGTTTCAAAAGTTATTTACCTACATCTACCACATAAACTAATATTCCTTGTTGAACATAAATATTAATGACCAGAATCAATATAGGAAAAACTATTGACAAGGAACTTGGAGATGAAAATTTTCATAATAGAAAACCTTAAGATTTAAAAATTAAAAAAATTACAGGAATTAACCC
>MCJB01000712.1:1787-17842 GCA_002018475.1 Nicotiana obtusifolia | reverse complement strand
ATACTCGAGTGAAGCGCGTACTTATCGACCCCGGGAGTTCAGCCAACATAGTTCGATATTGGGTCGTCGAGCAACTCGGTCTCTCAAACCAGGTCATCTCCGATGTCTGAGTCCTCAACGGTTTCAACATGGCCTCAGTAACAACCAAAGGTGAGATAACACTGATGGTGAATATCGCTGGGACTATCAGGGCAACAAAATTTTGCGTGATCGAAGGCGATATGAGATATAACGCCTTGCTCGGTAGACCTTGGATACATGATATCAAAGCCGTACCGTCAACCTTACATCAAGTGTTAAAGTTCCCATCGGCCGAGGGGGTCATTACCGTCTACGGGGAACAACATGCGGCAAGGAAAATGTTCGTGGTGGAGGAAGCGGCATCGAAACCTACCGTTCCCCAACAGAAGACTAAATAGCAATTAGAAAAACCGCCTTCAACAGATGAGGGTGAGCAAGATCGGCTTGACGAGGATAAATATGGGGTACCCCGATCGTTCATTGCTCCGGATGATTCTGACGCAACCAAATTGACGGTCGAGGAGCTCGAACAAGTCTCGATCCGCAGCGATGCACCCGATTGAAAGGTATACCTGGGCTCGGGTTTAAATCTCGAGCTCAGGTCCAAATTACTTACTTTCCTTTCAGCTAATGAAAATTCCTTTTCTTGGTCCCATTTAGACATGACAGGCATACCACCGGAAATTGCGACATACAAGCTGAGTGTTGACCCGAAGTTCCGGCCGGTCAAGCAAAAAAGAAGACCTCAGTCCGAAGTCAAACAGGCCTTCATCAAGGATGAGGTAACTAAGCTCTTAAACATAGGATCCATTCGAGAGGTTAAGTACCCTGAATGGTTAGCTATTGTAGTTGTAGTCCCTAAGAAGGGAAACAAACTTAGAATGTGTATAGATTATAAGGACCTAAACAAAGCATGCCCCAAAGACTCCTTCCCCTTGCCCAGCATCGATCGCATGATCGACGCTACTGCTGGCCACGAGACTCTTAGTTTTCTCGACGCCTATTCTGGGTACAACCAGATACAAATGGATAAGGATGACCAAGAAAAAACGTCCTTCATCACTAAGTATGGCACTTATTGCTATAATGTGATGCCATTCGGGCTTAAGAATGCAGGAGCAACATATCAACGCCTAGTAAATAAAATATTTGAAAAACAACTAGGTAAAACAATGGAAGTTTATATCGATAACATGCTGGTTAAGTCCCTGCGAGCAGAGGACCATTTAAGTCATTTGCAGGAAACGTTTGATGTTCTGAAGAAATACAACATGAAATTGAATCAGGAAAAATGTGCATTCGGAGTGGGCTCTGGGAAGTTGCTTGGGTTTATGGTCTCCAACCGGGGAATAGAAATCAACCCAGACAAAATTAAGGCCATCGAGGACATAACGGTCGTCGACAGCGTCAAGGCCGTGCAGAAATTGACAGGCCGAATTATATCGAGATCGTCGGACAGGAGCCATCGATTCTTCAATTTACTAAAAAAGAAGAACGAGTTCTCATGGGGACCGGAATGCCAACACGCATTGGATGAGCTAAAAAGGTACCTTTCTAGCCCGCCTTTATTGCATACACCAAAGACAGGTTGAACAGTTATATCTTTATCTCACTGTATCGGAGATAGCAGTGAGCGGGGTCCTTGTCCGGGAAGAACAAGGTACGCAATTTCCTATTTACAACGTTAGTAGGACATTAGGAGAAGCCGAGACCAGGTACCCACACTTAGTAAAACTAGCACTCGCCTTACTGAGTGCGTCTAGAAAATTGAAACCATACTTTCAATGTCACCCAATATGCGTGGTAACGACCTACCCCCTTAGAAATATTATGCATAAACCCAAGTTATCGGTCCGACTGGCCAAATGGGCCATCGAGATCAGCGGGTACGATATCGAATATCGACCTCGGACCTCGATAAAATCTCAGGTGTTGGCCGATTTTGTTGCCGACTTCACACTGTCGCTCATCCCCGAAGTCGAGAAAGAGCTCATGATTAAATTGGGGGCTCCTTCGGGAGTGTGGACTCTGTTCACAGACGGTGCTTCAAATTTGAAGGGGTCGGGGCTTGGTATCGTACTCAAGCCCCCGACCTGAAACACAATTAGACAGTCCATTAAGACTATAAAACTAACTAACAATGAAGCCGAATATGAGGCTATGATTGTAGGTCTAGAATTGGCCAAGAACCTTGGAGCAGAAGTAATCGAGGCCAAGTGCGACTCTCTCCTTGTAGTCAACCAAATGAATGGAACGTTCGAAGTCAGAGAGGGACGTATGCAAAGGTATGTGGATAAACTTTAGGTCACCTTACACAGGTTCAAAGAATGGACCCTTCAGCACATACCTCGAGAGCAAAACAGCGAACCAGATGCCCTCGCCAACCTAGGCTCGTCGGTCGAAGACGAAGAGATCAACTCTGAAAAGGTCGTGCAGTTGTTAAGATCGGTGGTGGAGGAAGGTCATGCCGAGATCAACTCTACAAGTTTGACCTGGGATTGGAGATACAAATACATAGAGTATTTCAGATCAGGTAAATTGCCACCCGACCACAAAGAATCGAGAGCATTGCGTACAAAGGCGGCTCGATTTTGCTTGGCCGATGATGGAACTCTATACAGAAGGACCTTTGGAGGACCTCTAGCTGTATGTATCGGATCGGGGGACACCGAGTACATCTTGAAAGAAATACACGAAGGAGCTTGTGGCAATCATTCAGGCTCCGATTTGCTAGTTCGGAAGGTGATTCGGGCCGGCTACTACTGGAACAATATGGACAAGGACGCGAAGGAATTTGTACGCAAATGCAGTGGGTGTCAAAGACACGCACCGATCATCCACCAACCGGCTGAGACATTACATTCAGTCATATCTCCATGGCCATTTATGAAGTAGGGGATGGATATAGTAGGTCCCCTCCCTCGAGCACCAGGTAAAGCTCAATTTATCTTTTTTATGACTGACTATTTTTCTAAGTGGGTGGAAGCACAGGCTTATGAGAAGGTCAGAGAAAAAGAGGTGATTGACTTCATATGGGACCATATCATCTGCCGATTCGGGATGCCTTCTGAAATCGTATGCGATAATGAAAAACAATTCATTGGCAGCAAGGTAACCAAATTCTTCGAAGACAACAAAATCAAAAGGATATTGTCGACTCCGTATCACCCCAGCGGCAATGGTCAAGCGGAATCGACTAACAAAACCATAATTCAAAACCTGAAGAAAAAGTTAGTTGACGCTAAAGGAAGATGGAGGGAAATGCTACCCGAAGTCTTGTGGGCATATCGAACGACCGAAAAAACTAGTACTGGAGCCACTCCGTTTTCCTTAGTATATGGTACCGAAGCGTTGATACCGGTCGAGGTAGGCGAACCAAGCATCAGGTTTCAACACGCAACCGAAGAGTCTAACCAAGAAGCTATGAATACTAGCCTGGAACTCTTAGATGAAAGAAGAGAAGTTGCTTTAGTTCGATTGGCAGCTCAGAAACAAAAAATCGAGAGGTATTATAATCGGAGAACTCATCTTCGATACTTCAGTACAGGGGACTTGGTACTCAGAAGGATCACGCCTAATACCCGGGACCCCAACGAAGGGAAATTGGGACCGAACTGGGAAGGTCCCTATACTGTATTGAAGGTCATCGGAAAGGGCTCTTACAAGCTTGGGACTTTGGATGGTAAGCAGCTGCCGAGTAACTAGAATGTGAGCCACTTGAAAATATACTATTGTTGAGGTAATTTACTCCACCTTTTTTACTTTCTTTTTACTTCATATATCGGTACTAACACATGCAGGATAGATCGATATCAAGCGAGTCAGCACAAAGTATTAGAACTGAAAGCACGCGTTGCACTCTTTTTCCCTTCGACCGGTTTTGTCCCAAGTTGGGTTTTACGGCAAGGTTTTTAATGAGGCAACCATATGTCGTGCTAACATAGATCAATCATTTATCGGAATTCACAAGTTTTGTATTAAACTCTAGCGATGTTCGTTTGTTTACTTTGATTTTGAGGGGGCTAAATAAAGATTGCTAGGAATTGATGTAAGGGTCAAACGGTCAGAAGAGCCGTACCCGAGTAGACCGATCTGATTTTCCTCCATCAAACGAAGATGTATAAGTACATGAATATTAACGAAATTGTTTGGTACCTACATTATATTCTCAAGCCCAAGGGCTTTTACAATCATCTTTGCATTATCAATAACTAAGATTGTCAAAGATGCATCAAACCCAAAGGGGAATAAGACCTGACGAGGCAAACCCCGAAGCTGACTAATTGGGCCAAGGCCTAGGCAAACTTATATAACACAAAGGGAACTGAGATCGATCTGGGTAATCCCAGTTTATGAAACGCCAAGGTCGAATCAAATTAAACCGATCGAAGTTTGAAAAAGGTACAACTTCGACTATCCGAAATAAGGCTAAGGTCGAATCAGATTGAAAGGGATCTAAATTTCGCCAAGGCATGATCCCGATTCGCATACCAAAAAGCATAGCTTAATGGTTGAAAATAGAGCGAGTGCAGCTCACTTTAAATACTCAAAAAGGCTAAGGCCGAAAAAGATGCTTATACACATAACGGAACTTTTGTACAGGTTCGAACTACGAAATGTCAAGACAACGTCAAAATAAGCATCAAAATAACGTCAGTCCGAGCCATCTTCAAATTCTTCAGGAAAGGTTCGTCTCCTCATTTCATCCTCTATCTTTGCTGCCTCAGCAACATCGGAAGACAGATCGAGACCACGAGCTTGAAGCTTCTCGAGAACGGAAAGGCGAGTTTGACACTGAGTGTACTCAACCAGCGCCTTCGATTGCTCTTGAGCGACCTCGGCATCGGCTCTATACTGAGCTATCAAGTCTTCAGCATTGGCCTTGGTGGTGGCAATCTCCGTTTTCGCTTCCTGTAGTTGGCCGATCAGAACCACCCGATCTTGGGTAAGCGACTCAACTTGGAGCCGTTGGGATTCATTGTCCTTGATCAGGGCTCCAATTCTCTCCTGCGCCTCCGAAGCCTGTTCTCTTAATCGAGCTTGGAGAGCCTCTTTCTCCGCAGTTAAAGTCTCGGCCGTGGCTTTCCACCCACTCGTCTCGGCCTTGGCCTCGTTTAGTTCAAACCGGAGTCGGTCCAACCGGTTAGCCATTTGCTCCAGCTGGTCAACGCTAGTGGCATGCTCTTTCCTTACAAATTTAAGCTCGGCCCGGAGACTCGACATCTGATTTTCGAGCCGCTGACGTCGATCCCTTTATTGTGCCATTCCTTCTTTGATTCGAAGGAACATTTCTTGATAAAGCACCGAAGACTGTAGGAAATTCGAATTAAAAACTGTCAGTGCGGGCTTGAAATCAAAACATTGAGCACAGTTTAAAACAAACAAGAAAGCGTACCCTGTTCGATGCCTGTTGAGCTTCATTGAACAAGCAAGCCCAATCCACAGCATTCATTGCGGCTTGGTCTTCTTCAATCACCAAGCAGTGGAGATAACTAGCTACTCCTATCGGCGCGCCTAATGCCCAGGCATCCTCAGGGACGGTGAAGGTTATCACCCTTCTCCGATCAGGGTTCGAGCTCGGAGCAGGGAATTTATCGATCAAATTGATACCAGTCGACACCCCACTCGTCTCGGCTGGGGGACTCCTTCTAGGGACTTCGAGGCCGAAGGTATCAGCCGACGGCACCCCGTCAAAAAATTCTTCAAAGGTCCCAGCAGTGACCGGCACCTTGCTCGGTGTGTGCATCCTTGCATCATGGGCATCAGTCATAGTTGCCGCTGAAAAAGAAGGAGAATGCACCATCTCTGGAATGTCTGAGGATCTTTGTGCCGCCGCCTCCATGTTGTCCCGGTCCCCGGTCCTTGCTCCCACTTCGACGTCCTCTACTTGGGGAGCACCGATTTCTTCCACGCTCGGCTCGGGGACTGCCCGAGGAGACTTGCCATTTAGGGTCTCGGGGCTGTTTTCCCCTTCGGAGTCATCACTCAGTTGGAAGGAAGGGTCAGTGACTGTGACTTTTCGAGCCATCATCTTTCTCCTGCCCTTCTTCTTTTCGGGTTCAGCATGGCCGGGAGCCCTTTTTCTCTTTTTTCCTCCTTCTTTTCCCGATGTGGGAAGGGGGCGAGGAACTGCCCCACCAGTAGTAGCCGACCTCAGCTCGGCATCCTACGAGAGACCTGCAAAATAAATTTTCAAAAGGCTAAGTGTTGGTACCGGTTATCTTGGAATATGTGAACATCATTGAAGCTCACCATGGTTTTTGGCTTCCGAAAGGCCTTTCGATATCTCTCTCCTGGCCCGTTCAGAATAGGACCTTTGGGCCACGACCTTCCTGACCCACTCCTCTAAATTTTGAGTTGCGACCGGTGCCTGGGAAATAGCTGCACATCATAATACGTCGGTTAAACATTGGAAGATAATAATAAGAGATCTTAAATGAAAAAGCGCTTACGTTTCATGTTCCACTTTTCTGGGAACGACATATTATCGACAGGGATCAGGTCGGAGGTCTTGATTCGGACATATCGACTCATCCAGCCCCGGTCCCTATCTTCATCAATGCTCGAGAACGGAGCCTTACTGGCTCGGCGAGCGAGTTTAATCAGCCCCACTCGGAACATCCGGGGACTGTAAAATCGAAGTAGATGGTCGATGGTAAAAGGGTGCCCCCCTTCGACCTTATCCACGAAAAAACAGAAAAGGTAAATTATACATCACACAGAGGGATGAACTTGACCTAGAGTAAGATTATATCTCCTACAGAATTCAACGATTATAGGATCTATGGGACCTAATGTGAACGGGTAGGTATATACACTTAAATATCCCTCCACATGTGTAGTAATGGCTTCATTCGGGGAAGGGATTACCACTTATTTATTGGCCCAATGGCATTCATCCTTCACCCTTTCAAGATGTTTTTGGGTGATCGAGCTAATGTATTGCGAGACCGGTTCACCTCGGCCAGGCGCCGGGGAAGGCTTCTCGACTTTGAAGTCGGAACCTATAAAGCACCCTACTGGTATGAAGACTTTTAATGGAGGTTCCATGGAGGGTTCCTCAGTATGGATGGGCTCATCCTCTTCAACAGGTTGAGAAGGGGAAGATTGTTGTTTCTGGGGAACTGATTTTGAAGTTTTGGCCATGACTGTTGGAGTAGCAGAAGCAAGAAGCAAAGGAGAAGAGAGATTGTTCTGGTAAAGAAGACTAGAAGAGACAAACTGTTTAGCAACGTGAAAGTAGAGAAATAAACTCAAAGAAGGGAGGAAGCATTTATACTTTCCCAAAAAGCGGCGGTACAGAACACGAGGCGAATAAACATTAAATGCACGCATTAAATGCACACAGAAGGTACAGGGCTCTGCAGACAAGACAGGAAATGATTTCTTGTGTCAATAGTCATGTGCGTCACAGCGCTACCGTCACACCAAAGGTCCTTTTAGGGTTAAACGGTTTGATGACTCTGGCTTCGTGGCACGCTTAATGGATATATCGATTACTTAGCCAAAGATCTCGAAGAACGATGATTCATATCGTTTTTTGTCCTTACTCTCCAATAAATGAGGGGACTATCTGCATTGGTTCAAATACGATCGACTGCTCGAGGTGAGTCGAGCCCGGATACAACGCAAGACCGGGTTGCCTCGATCTGAAGTCAGCAAGTAGAGCACGAAATTGGAGCAACCGAAACGGGGTGACCGACATTGGCCGACGAAAGCACATCTCGTGATAAAGACCAGTTTCGAGCGGATATTTCGTGGATTCTTGATGTTTCGGCGGGCGTAAATATCTCAACCGTCATAGACGTTAAGCCACTATTTAAGGGATATCCCATCGCGTAATTAAAGGGATTTTATCTTGTAATTAGAGTTTTTACCAATTAAGGAGTCTTTCTTTTACCTATAAGAAGGGTATCTACCTTCATTGTAACAGACAACACATATTGAGAGAAAATACTAAAAGTTGCTACTGTTCATCGAACTCTGTCTTTTTATTTCGTCATCAGCTACTCAATCACTGTGGTTTGGTTATCCCTTTTTATCTATTATATTCCAGTTATTTGCATTATATTATACATTGTATCAAGTTAATTCACGTATCCTTAGCACTACGAACAAATTCAATTGTTTCTCGGATTTAAGGGTAAACACCTACAAAGGTCAAACTCGATCCTTTTCAACTCTTTCCCGCTCTCGTATCTCTCTTATTCTACGTGATACCACAAGATCATAGACAATGAAGTCTCAGTCTTATCGATTTTGACAGCTTAGAAGTGTAAAATCAAAGTTGCACCTCCAGCACTGTCATAAGAAGCTCCAATTTTGCATCAAAATTGAAGATTAATCTCGTTGAAGAGTGGTCTCAAGTGAAAAATCCTAATATGAAAAATTTTATGTTTTTGTCGATTATTTAGAGCTCGAAGCTTTTATCTTTAAGATAAATAATGATTCAAATGATTTTGCTGGGTTGGGTTTGTTCGACTGTAATGGTTAAAATGTATTTTTCTTATTGTTTGGAAATTTGACAGTAATGAGAAGCTCTTATCTGTAACAAGATGGGTGGTGTAACACCTCGTAGATTCGGGTTATGTTTGAACTCTTAAATACTTGTGGTTAGACCCGAATTATGATAATTAATGTGTACCCATACGTGTAAGTTAAGCTTTGTATGTGTACCTAGTGTGCACGAAGGTTGTAGTTGAAAAGAATCAAAAAGACTATGTTGGAAAAACTGGGCCAACATACGGCCAAGGATACAGATGGCATGTTGCACCACATGTTGGGTCCCAGAAATCACTTAAGATTGAAAAGTTTCAAGTCTTTGAAGTCGACATGCTGGGGCAATATATAGACCGCATGTTAGACATACGGTCCGTACGTTGTACATATGTTGGGACCAAAAATGCTGGAAAAATACAAGTCTCAAAAGTTGACATATGGTGCACGACCCAAAAATACCATCTGGTTGTGATGGATCCTAACTCGCTTTCGAGGCAAGCCAAGGTTAACAAAAGCAGAACAAGAGAACAAAATTTACAGAAATAGTGCAAGTCTAAAGCGAAATGTCATACATAAACTGCGTCAATACATAATATTCCACAGAACTGATAATACAAAGTCATGATCTCTACAATAGAAATATAAGTTTGAAACACGATATGGAATTATTGTCTGAATAATAACTACAGTAACGGAAATGAAAAGAGATGCCAAGGAATGCGGTCGAAATGCACCTCCATCTTTTCTCTATTGCACTTTGAGTTTTAATGATGATACTCTCGATAATAGAAATACTCATCTGATTTAAATATGTGTAGTAAAATAGGAAGTAAAGCAATGCAAGTGATGCAACTGGTCTGTCTACATTCAAAAAATCAAGACAAGAGGAAGAGCAAACTAAAGTACGAGAACCCAGATTATAAGACAATCGATGGAGCTTTAGTCAGACAACTAATCAGATGGAAGATGTATTTACTAATGGTAAAAAGTTGAGTGATCAACTCTCAATCAACTAAGTGTCCGAAAATCTCTCCTAAAGATATGGCAAACACAAGGAAGGAAAGCGAGTTTGGCATATGAATCCAGTCCATATCTATTGACTGGATTCAGAGACATCCTTTGGGTCAAATCTCTTAGAAAATATCTTGCCTCAATCATTGGATATCTTATTATCTTAGTCGCAAGCAATGAAGATATTGGTGACAGAAATAACTCAAGACATGTTTATATGAAGAACTCAGAAAAGCAGAGAACATATGCAACTTTAATATACAAGCTTCTACAACTTTCTAGTTCTTAGTTAAAATATTGTATTCTCGAGTCTACTAGTGTCATAAAATATAGAAAGAGATATAAAACAGTCAAGAGGTTGTGTCAAGAACTTGTGAAATCTTCGACTGTACGTCGTTGGTGGTGATTGAAAGAAAATCACGACTATTGTAACACGTTCTTTTTGAAGAACTAAGAGAACCAAACTGACTCAAGGGAACTAGATGTAGGTAACACACAAGTACACGAACCTGTATAAAACTCTGTGCCTCATTTATTTCTTTTTACATAAATATTCGTCATTGTTACTTTGCTCTAACTCAATATCTGCAAGAAAAGAGTCGACTAATATTAAAATTAGCCAACTAATTTTTTTTGGCTCAATTCACCCCTCCCTCTTGTGTTACAATTGGTATCAGAGCAAGGTCTCACAACAATGCAATTTTCTTAACCATAAGTGGGTAAAAGATCATGGGACCAAATACAGTTATCAGAGTACTTTCAAGAGGGAACCTCTCAAACAAGACCGCCCTACTTTAATGGTCAGCATTTCTCACACTGGAAAGTGCATATGGGAACTTATGCAAAATTGTATGACATCAAAGTCTGGCGCGTGATAAAAAAGGAAGATCTCCCTATTCCATCAACAGAAAAGCACAAAACCACTGAAAGTCAGGTATCATCTGATCCCCTTGATTTAGATGACTATACTGATGAACACGCTGTCATTGTTCAGGTAAATGCCAAAACAAAAAATTTCCTCTTGTCACGACCCAAAATCCGACATGTCATGATGGCGCCTATCATGATACTAGGTAAGCCGACGTTTCACACATACCAATATTTTTAAATCCCAAATATACCGAAAGAGGTTTAAATAAGTAAGAATTTTGTAAAAACTGAATATAAACATTGTAGCTTAGTACAAAATTCTCCCAAAAGATCTGGGTATCACGAAGTACATGAGCATCTATATAACTACACGGTCTAACCAATGGAATACTGTCTAGGAAAGTAAAACAGTATAAACAAGGCAAAAAGATAAAGGAGGAGAGTCAAGGTCTGCTGACGCCAAGGTAGATACCTCGAAGATCTCCGAACTGATGAAACACTAGGAATAAGCAACTACCGTGCCCGGAAATACCTAGATCTGCACACGAAGTACAAGGTGTAGTGTGAGTACAACCAACTCAATAAGTAAAAAGTCTAACCTGTGGTCTGAAAGCAGTGATGAACTCAAATAATGTAGTAAAGATACAAAGTTTGACAATACAGAAAAGTAGGCATGCTTCTAGGTTTAACAGTTAAGTTTAGTAAAGATAAAATATGCAGAGTATGACTGATAAGAAGAGTATGACGTCTCTATTGCTACATGCCAATGTGAATAACGTATGTGATGCAACACAATGAAATCCCAAGTACACACACTATGAGTGCACTCAATCTGTCCGTCTCAATTCTCGCTCATCACGATCAGTCACTCAACATTGTACGATAACTGTTGTGGCGTGCAGCCCGATCCATATATAGCCATAAGGGTTGTTGCCACGCGCAACCCTATCTAGATATTTATATAGGCATAACGCTTGTTGAGGCGTACAACCCGATCCACGTATATATAGTCAGAAGGCTTGTTGCGGCGTGCAACCCGATCTACATATGTATAGCTATAAGGCTTATTGCAGCGTGCAACCCGATCCACATATGTATAGTCATAAGGCTTGTTGCAGCCTGCAACCCGATCTGCATATGTATAGCCATATGGCTTGTTGCAGCGTGCAACCATATCCACATATGTATAGATATAGCTCACAACACGACACTCAGGCACCAACTCAGTCACCAATCTCTCCAGTCTCTCGGGCTCACAACACTCATGCTAAGCATCCTTAATCAATGATAAGCACAGACTGAGATATGACACGTAATGATGAATCTGACTGAGTACACAATTGCAATTAAACAGATAACTCAACAGAAAAGAACGACCACTGTGGGCCCCAATAGTACAAGCATATAGCCTGAATATGATTTCTAGCATGAATCACAGCTCAAGTGCTCAAACACATAGAGTACAACAAAAATATTCAGATAAAATAGCTACACAGTTCTAGGGAATCGACTAAATCACAATTTCTACGGTGCATGTCCACATGCCTGTACCCTAGCATGCGCGCCACCACAACATCAATCACATAGCACATAATTTTGGGGTTTCATACCCTTAGAACCAAGCTTAGAAGTGTTACTTACCTCAAACTATGTAAAACTCTACTCCAACAAGCCCTTGCCTCGCGAAACGGCCTCTCAATGCCTCGAATCTAGCCACAATTATTTCGATACAATCAACATAAGCTAAATAAATCAATTCCATAAGAAAATACTAACTTCTTAATCAAAATTCAAAAAGTCAACTCAAAAGTTGGCCCCAGGCCCACGTCTCGGAATCCAATAAAAGTTACAAAATCCGGAAGCCCATTCAACCACGAGTCCAACCATACCAAATTTACCAAAAGCCTACACCAAATCGGCACTCAAATCCCCGAATTAGGCTCTCCAAATCCCTAGCTTCTAACTTCCAAAATTACACCTTAAAAGCACACAAACTAGGTGGAAAATTCAATTGGGAAGCATAATTATTGAATAAATTTAACCATAAGTGACTTACATCAAGAATCCCTTCAAAATCCCTCTCAAAAATCACCTAAACCCGAGCTTGAAATGTCCAAAATGATGAAAATCATGGAACCCTCGAATTTTAAACACTGCATAGTGCTTTCGCACTTGCGGGCCAAATATCTCCACCTGCGGAATCGCTTTTGGGATAGGAGTTCTGCTATTGCGGAAGTTACTTAAGCCCACAGGGTCCGCACCTGCGCTCCAAGTTCCGCACCTGCGAAAGCGCTTCTGCTACCCTCGATCCGCTTCTGCGAAAATAACCTACCCGCCACTTCTCCACATTTGCGGAGCCTTGCTCGCACCTGCGGGCTCACAAATGGGGAAGACCCCTCGCACTTGCATCACACCAGGCCAGCCCAGCTCCTCACCTGCGCTACATCAGCCACATCTACGGCATCAGACCTGCAGCCAATACCCTCGCAGGTGCAATCACACCAGAAGGCTCCCAGCTTCAGCAATGTTCTAAGTCCTATTTTTCATCAGTTAATACCGGAATCCACCAGAGGCGCCCCGACCTCAATCAAATATACCAACAAGTCCTAAAACACAATACGAACTTAGTCGAGCCTTTAAATCACATCAAACAATGCTAAAACCACGAATAGCGCATCGATTCAAGCCTAACGAACTTTTGAAGTTCTAACTTCCACATTCGATGTCGAAACCTATCAAATCATGTCCGATTGACCTCAAATTTTGCACACAAGTCACACATGACACCACAAACCTAATCCAACTCTCGGAACCCCAATCCGAGCTCGGTAACCACAAAGTCTACTCTCTTTCAAACTTCTAATTTTCAACTTTTGCCATTTCAAGCCTAATTCAAGGACCTCCAAATCACCATCCGGGCACGCTCCTAAGTCCAAAATCACCCAATGGAGCTAACGGAACAATCGAAACTCCAATTTAGTGCCATTTGCACAAAAGTTATCATCCGATCAACCTTTTCATCTTAAGCTTCTAACCTTGAGACTAAGTGTCTCAACTCATTCAAAAACCTCTCCGGACCTGAACCAGCTACCCTGGCAAGTCACATAGCAACTATTAAGCATAAAACGAGCAGTAAATGGGGGAACGGGATTATAACTATCAAAACGCCGTCTGGGTCGTTACATCCTCCCCACTTAAATAAACGTTCGTCCTCGAATGGGTCTAGAAACGTGCCTGGAGTCTCAAATAGGCATGGATATCTGTTCTGCATCTCCCACTTGGTCTCCTAAGTAGCCTCCTCAACTGGCTGACCTCTCCACTGCACCTTCACTGAAGCTATGTCCTTTGGCCTCAACTTTCGAACTTGCCGACCCAAAATAGCCACCGCTTCTACATCATAAGTCAAATCACCATCCAACTGAACGGTGCTGAAATCCAAAACTTGGGATGGATCGCTGATAAGTGAGGATTTTGATTACTTATTAGCACCTTTTAGCTTTTGTTTTTAAGTCCAAAAGCGTTCATTTATGTTCCCGAAAACTAATGAAATGTGCTTAATTGCAGGAATATTGGAAGATGGACTCCCGAGATGAAATCCAAATCAACAAGGAGTAATCTGAACTCAAGGATATAAAAGGCACAAAAGTTCAGAAGTGCAGACCATAGAATATCATCTGCGACCGCAGGTTATGAAGGAAAAGCCATCAGAGTTTGGTGCAAAGTGCGGTCCGCACATGAATTGTGGGGCCGCAAAAGCTGGACCATGAGCAAAGTTCCTAGAATATGCATTCCAAGTCTCCTAGAAGTGCGGACCGCACAAGAATTGTGCGGCTGCAGAAGAAGAGCTATGCCGCCATAGATGCAAAAGTGCAGACCGCAAAAAGGGTGCAGTGCAGCCGCAGATCAAAATTATGTGGCCGTAGAACTTCCAATCCTGACAAGTTGAAGAAAAGTGCAGATCTCACATGGAATTGTGCGGCCACAGAACCTCCTGAAGGGCATTTTTGTCCGAAATTTTCAGCCACGTATAAATAGACGAGTTTCACATTTTTAGGTCAACTATTGACATCAGCTGCTGTGCTAGCCATTTCCTTTTACTCTTTTTAGTAGTTTTTCATATTTTGAGCTATTTTAACTTAGATTTTATCATTTTAATCTTGCGATATGCTTTTAATTATCATTTCTTTTTCTATTTCTTCCATTTCAAGCATGAGTAGCTACATTTTCACTAGGGTTGTGACCTAACCCTAGCGTGTAAACTTTATGGGTGTTTAATTTAATGCTTGTTTATGGTTGGGTGTTTATTATTTAGCCTTGTTCTTGCTTTTATTTGTGAAATTAATGGCTGCAAACACTAGTTCGTGCCTATTTGACTTGGTCTCTACTTGAGAAAGAGAGACCTAGTCTAGGAAAACTTGGCCAACAAGAAATTGGGTCAATCAAGGGATTGGTAATTCCAATTAAAGGGTCAACCTAGAGATAGTAATAACCCGACTTGAGCTTTTTATCAATCGTTTTGTTCAATACCCATTTGGATTTGGGAAAGCTAAATTGAGAAAAATCACTCTCTGATCGAGAGGTATTGAGTGGGTATTTGAGTGTTGATAGCTATAATACACCCGACCAATAAAACAAGCTTTAAAGTATATATCCCATTAGGCAAACACCTAGGTTAAGGTCACAACCCTAGGCTTTTTATGCATATAAACACTTGAAGGGGTTCGTAGATACGTTTTGGGGGAGTAAACAAACAAATATCTCCGAGGATGTTTTGAGGCTAAGGCTTTTTACCTTCTCTCTATGGGGGAAAGCTTTAGATTGGTTGGATTGCCAAATCATTCCATTCATACGTGGGATGAATTAGCTAAGAAATATATTTCTAAGTACTTCTCTCCCGGACACATGACTATTCTTTTGGATGAAATTCGAGCATTCAAGCAAGAGCCCAATGAACCACTACACGAGATATGGGAAAGGTATAGAACAATGGTGAAAGAGTGCCCCAACAATGATATGACGGAGAACATGATTTAACAAACTTTCTATCGGGGGATCAATACAACCAACCAATGTGTATGAATAAAATTGCCGGTGGGAACTTCACGACTATGCCTTATGCGGAGGCGTGTAATATCTTGGATGAAATGGTGGATACTTCATCAGCGTGCCAACCTCGGGTCAATGTTCCTCAAAAGTGATCCCAGTGTGATTCTTCTTAACAAAGAGTTGCATGACCATGGTCAAGACATAGCCGAGTTGACAACCACCATGAATCAATTGGCAAAGGCTCAACTTCAACAAGTGCAAATCCCGAAGCAAGTCAATCCAATGGAGGGAGTAAATATGATGGTGAACAAGTGAAGAACAAGAAGTCCACAGTGCAACAAAGAGTGGAAATTTTGTGCAAGATGGTAGTGGATTTGATCAAGATGATTCTTATAATGATCAAGAAGAAGAGGTCCAATATGTGAATAACTTTTAAAGGCAAAGAAAAAAATTCCAAGGCCCAATCCAACAACAGTGGAGACCTCAAAATAGTCAAGGAAATTGGAATAACACCAACAATCAAAGGCAATTGGAGTGGAAGCAATAATCAATGTAATTGGCATAACAACAATAACCAAGGAAATTGGTGTTGGGGGGGGGGGGGGGGG